>PYST01000134.1:0-98075 GCA_003049485.1 Ophioceras dolichostomum
TTGCGGAGCAATTGGGCCAGGAGTTGTGCGTATACGCGGAAAGTGCGCAGGGTAATCGTGTGCGCAGGGTAATGGTGGCTCACGTTACCCATTTTGGAATATCATGATTTGGATTCCTTCAGGAGGCACGGCGGCGACGTCGGACTTGAAGCAAAGGCGTTAGGGTAGATAGACTTTCGTTGGGATCGTCGGAGGTCGAAGGGTCGGTATTTTCAGGTTTTGGATACTATACTATTCGGGACTTCAGAGCTCTATATTTCCTGGTTTCCGGTCATACTATCGACTTGCTTGCTGAGCTTCTCGCCCAGAAAGGCATTCTGTACTTTGGCCCCCTTCCCTGACGGCCATGCTCGTTGTTAAGATCTACGGCTGCTCGAACGGCCCAGGCAACATTCCCATCCCTAGTGAGACCAGGATTGGTGAGGTCCCCTTCAAGAACTTTCTGCTAGAAGCATGGCCATCATCTTTACCTCGTGGCTCATCTGGCTGTCATTCATTTCTCCTCGATATCTCTGTACATCTACTGATCATTGGTTGTTCCCATTCAACAACCTATTTTCGACGTACTTACCGCTACGGGGGCAAAAGGGCGTATTGGAATTTAACTTGGTTCTACATTACGATAGTTATTATGCTTTGAGATGTTGTTCACTTGCGGGACTCTTCGCACGAACAGAGTATCTAAGTTTCCGCGAGGGAAGGCCTGGGCTGAAGGCTGCTCAAGGATCTCTGGAATTCGGGGGTCATATTGTAAATACTCCATGGGCTGGTTGTCTCTGAGTCGCAAATTTGGTTCTTTGGAGGCCAGATTTGTTTTCCAGGATCACCCAATCAGTCCCTAAGATGGTAGCCACATGCTGTCACATGTGTGACCGAGGCCACTGATGCTCTGAGAGCTAAGAGCAAACGAAACGACGCATCGGTTGACTTCCAAACTCTCTTTGGGAACTACTATCTCGCGATCCATGCGAATGAGTACTAAGTGTCTTATCCTGCTTTCGATACCTGGATGTATTTCTGCAAAGACGACACGCCTTGTGGTCTACCGATACTGAGCGGGGAAGAGCGACATACCTAAGCCGTTGTTCCCCTGAGCCCCCTGACTCTTTGAAGCTCAACCCCAAGTAATTTTGAGTGGGGCATAAGATAAAGCTTGTGAGTCAACTGAAAGCTAACTTATGAGTAAAGTGGTCGTCGTGTTATGGCGGGGGCATAGTATAGCAGTAGTAGCAACGCGTGCCTCGGCCGTCAGCATGCCAGTTCATCTAGCCCTCTTCTTCATGCACGCCATGATTCGGGACCTGGTAGGAACACCCACCTTGGTGCGGCGTTATACCTTGGGATGGGCGTTCCAGAACAGGATCATGAAGGACGAGTCGTTGCGAGCTAATACGTGCCTGCCTATGTTGTACGTAGGCATCACCCACGGTTGTACGCGAGATGTACGAGCAAAACTAGTAGAAATACTGAGAGCACCGTGGATGGAAAATCGAACGCGCGGGCGTTTCGGGCATCCTCGTAGCCGTTCTACATCTACGAGGAGATGTGGAGAGCCCATAAGGTGCACGGGTATCCGGCCGGTACCCGGGAATTTTCAGGTGTGTACGTGTGCCGGGAGGCGGTGAATGTCCACCGTCATGCCACGGGAGGAGACCTAAAAAGGGCCCGAGCCACGATGGGAAGGTGGGAGCGGTCAATGCATGCCAATAAATGCGGCCTGTTCTTGGTACTGGTTGCCGGAAATGTATGTCGTCAGGTAAGCTGCATCCCACACCAGCGTTAGCTGAGCTTTGCTGAGCTGTCAACCTCCTCACCCACCCAAAACTCAATCCTCCGATGGAAAAACAAACTTGCTCGTTACGTCGGTCGTGAATGGAATAGGACGACTTTTCGTGAGTTAGAAGGACTGACATCAGGTGCGAATCGGCACATCAAAAACAACACCCTTCGCAAGAAAGTGGCATTGATGCACTGACAAGTCCCCGGATTTTTGACCAGTGGGCTCCCCTGATGATCCCCCAGCTTCCCTCGCGCTGACAGCTCCAGCGAGCTCCTCCAACCGCCCCTCTCCCCCACCTCCATCCCCGGATTCGGGAGACTCGGCGGGTGGGGCCATTCCGAGGCCGCTCCGGTGAGCGGTGAGACATCAAGTTCCGAATCATCCGAGAACGGTCAAGCGATGGATAATGTATACCCTTCCCCCCTCCCTCCCTCCTCCTGGCCCCCTTCCTCTCGGCGGACACCAACTCAACCCCACGGCCACCACGCGGGTGGACGCGGGGGTTAGCGTCAAACTCGTCCGTTAGCGTCGCTTTCGATTGATCTTTTTCCGTGGGGATGTGTGGGATATCCGAAAGTGTGGCCCCGCGGAGCGGCCGATCCTCGGTGGGTAATAATAATGAATGGCTGGGCTCGTTGGGAGAAACCGCGGAGGGCTGGCGGCGGTGAGAACTCTCTCCTTCTCCTTCAGCGGTGTCCCTGCGAGTTGGGGAGGTTCGAGCCCATCAGCGAACCAATCGGCGAACCGAAGGCCGTCACGAGGTCAAGGCCGCTAGGAGTGGGGGTTGCTCGGCCCGGGCTCCCGTGCCGCCTTAGCGCAGGGAGACAGTCAAAAAACTGACAAAATGTCAGAGCAAAACTGGCAAGTTCTTGTCCTGTTCTTTCTGTCTCCTGTTCCTCAACACGAGACTGACAAGTTGGTGCCTAAGTTGGGGACGGAGCTGCCGTTCGTTGGCGCCAGTGGATCCCCCTCCATAAAAATCGAAGCGAAAGTAATTGGAAACGAAGCGCCCAACTTGGCCACCGGCAAACGGCAGCTGGGATGGAGAGGGAGAGAGAGACCTAGAGGGAGAAGGAGATGGGCGAACGAGCCCAAGGTCGGCTTGGTACCTCAAGGTATGTAGGAGGATTTTCTGTGCCCCCGCACGCAAAAACGAGAGCTGACCGGTCATCAGCCGTCCGTCCCCCTGCGACCCAATGACGGGTTTTGTTCGGTTGTTGGAGGGCTTGTACGATGTCGGCATTGTTTGTTGAGGTCTTTTTTGTTATTATCCCGTACGAGAAAAGCGTCGGATCCCCAAAGGCCTGGGTGAGAGAATTTCTGCTGGGGGGGCAGGGCAGGCATTTCGTCAGCGGAGATGGCCGCCCTCTTTCTTCGCCCTCTTCCTCTACCGCCTCTACCCGCCCCGTGCTTATTTATTTTCGGCGTTGGTCGTTCCTCCTGGGTGGCGTTCGCTCTCTTTTCTGGCCCTGACCCCTTTCCTTCCTCATTTCTTCGTTCTAGTTTCTTTTCTCAATTGTCTGTTGAGAGTTCTTGTGGTGTTGGAGAGTCGTCTGAGAGAGTGAATCAGGAGGCAGCAGAATGAACCTATCAAGGGGTGTCGTCCTCCTTTTCTAGTCTTCAATTGCCCCCTTAATACCTCTTCTATTTCCCCCCCTCCGCCTTAGCACTCGTCGCGTACCGCGCGCAATTACCAGCTGCGGGTAACTGCGGTGGCTTTTGCTGTTTGTGTCGCTTCGTCTTCCCGTCTTGCCGCTTCTTCTCCTCCCCTTCCCCCCCTTTCCCCCCCTTCTCCTTTCCCGATCATGCGATCCTCGCCCACATCATCAATTCTCCGGCCAACGGAAAATGGCGAGCGGTACGAGCTCCGCAGCCCTACGGCCATGCCGGCCGCTGGCGGGTTCATGTGGAATCAGCGGATGATGATCCAGGTGACCAGTCGCGGCTACGCAACAGCCCAGTTCATGCAGCCTGAGCCTGCAAAGTACTCGTACGCGCCCAACATCGAGGCCAAGACCTTCATGCAGCCGGAGAAAAACTACTTCGCTCATCACCCGGGCCGCTTCGTCTACGTGAAGGATGAGCAGACGGGAGAGATCTTCTCGGCGCCTTACGAGCCCGTGCGCGCTCAGCCGGATCGCTTCTCCTTCTCGGTCGGCAAGAGTGACATCCGCTGGTCGACCGAGCGGCTGGGTCTCCGCGTGGACATGACCCTGGTCCTGCCCACCCACGACATTGCCGAGCTGTGGACCATCAGGCTCACCAACGTCTCGGGCCGTCCTCGCAGGGTCAGCGTGTACCCGCACTTCACCATCGGCTACATGTCGTGGATGAATCAGTCGGCCCGGTGGAACCCGGACCTGGGCGGCATCGTCGGCAGCAGCATCACACCGTACCAAAAGTCGGAGGACTACTTCAAGAACAAGCTCTTCAAGGACAAGACCTTCTTCCTCTGCGAGAAGACTCCGGTCGCGTGGGAGGCCATGCACGCCGCCTTCGAGGGCGAGGGCGGGCTCCACGACCCGTCCGCCCTGAAGAAGCCTCAGCTGAGCAACAGCGACGCCATCTACGAGACTCCGACGGCCGTGGTCCAGTATCGTGAGGAACTCCCGGGCTCGACCTTCTCATCGAATCTCTCCAATGGAGCGACGGCTGACAGCCACCGCGAATACCGATTCCTGTTCGGCCCAGCCAAGGATGAGGCCGAGATTCTGTCCCTCCGCGACACGTATCTGAGCAAGAAGGCCTTCGACGCCACGGCGCGTGAGTACGCGGCCTATATCGAGCGAGGCAGAGGCTGTCTGCTGAAGCTGGAGTCGCCCGACCGTGGACTGGACAACTTCGTCAACCACTGGCTCGCGCGCCAGGTGTACTACCACGGCGACGTCAACCGGCTGGCGACGGACCCGCAGACCCGCAACTACCTGCAGGACAACATGGGCATGAGCTTTATCCGGCCCTCGGTGGCGCGGTCCGCCTTCATCACGGCGCTGGGCCAGCAGGAGGCCACAGGCGCCATGCCTGATGGCATCATTCTGGTCGAGGGTGGGGAGCTCAAGTACATCAATCAAGTGCCCCACACCGACCACTGCGTCTGGCTGCCAGTCACTCTCGAGGTGTACCTCTCCGAGACGGCCGACTACGCCCTGCTCGACGAAAAGGTCACCAGCCGCGCCGATGGCTCTACCCTCACCGTGTTCGAGCGCTTCAGCCGCGCCATGGACTGGCTGCTGTCCGACTCCGCGCGCGACGCCCTCGGTCTGAGCTACATCGCCCAGGGCGACTGGTGCGACCCTATGAACATGGTCGGCTACAAGGGCAAGGGAGTGTCCGCCTGGCTCACCATCGCCACGGCCTGGGCGCTGAAGCTGTGGGCCGACGTGTGCGAGCAGCGGGGCGAGGCCCAGCTGGCTGCTCGCTACCGAGCCGGCGCCGCGGAAGCCAACGAGGTCTCCAACCGCTACTTCTGGGACGGTCAGTGGTACTCTCGCGGCATCACTGACGATGGGGTCACCTTCGGCGTGAAGGACGACAAAGAGGGCCGCATCTGGATCAACCCACAGTCGTTCGCGATCCTCGGCGGCGCGGTCAACAACCCGGAACGCCTCTCGACGATCCTGGACCAGATCGAAAGCCAGCTCACCACCCCATACGGCGTGCAGATGTTCGCCCCGGCCTACACCTCGATGCGCGAGGACGTCGGACGCGTCACGCAGAAGGCGCCCGGATCAGCCGAGAACGCGTCCGTGTACAACCACGCGGCGGCCTTCTACGTGCACGCGCTGTACTCCCTCGGCGGTAGCGAGGCAGGAAGGGCCTACAAGATCCTGCGGAAGATGATTCCGGGGCCGGACGAGGCCGACTTCCTCCAGCGGGGCCAGCTGCCGGTCTACATCCCCAACTACTACCGCGGCGCGTGGCACCAGTTCCCGCGCACGGCCGGCAGGTCGTCGCAGCTGTTCAACACGGGCACCATCTCGTGGGTGTACCGCGTCATCCTCGAGGGGCTCTGCGGCCTTAAGGGCGACGCGAGGGGCCTCGCCATCAACCCACAGCTGCCGCCCGACTGGAACGGCATGACGGTCACACGCCTGTTCAGGGGCGCGACGTTCCGCGTCGAGATCCGCCGCTCGCCGAAGGTGGGTAAGGTGCAGGTGCGGTACGAGGAGGGGACGGAGTTCTTGCCTGTTGCGCACATCAGGAACGAGGACATCGAGGAGGGGGAGGCGTACCGACTGTGCGTGTTTGTGCCGGGTGAGATCGTGGAGTAGTCGAGAGAGGCAATGGACAAAAAGATGCGGAGAGGAGGAGAGCGAGACGAGCGAGCAGTGGGATAAACATCTGCTATTGGCGTGCACTTTTTCTCCCTTTATTTTCTTGACGATTTCTTTCCCCTTTTCTTCTCTCGTTTAACAGAACCAAACTTCCAACCCCAACACAGCTCAAGCTGAGAAATAATGAAGTCGAAAAGACAAACGATCGGATATAAGGCCACAAAGTACAACTACAGCATAACAAAAAAGACAGGACATCGGTCGTCGGCTTCTCTAGGGAGTGACGACGATGGGAGGTACAGAAAAGTAACACACGCAAGGAAACCTTCACAGGGACTTTCTTTTTTCGATTCTCTTTTTCAGATGAGAGGAAACATAGAGCAACAATAGGGATCCTCCTCATTCTACGAGTCTAATTAATGCAATGCGTTTTGTCGCAAGATTCGACTCCCTTCCTTTGCCCCTGATCCTTACCTACCTACCTACCAAGGAACTAACCTGATGACCACCTTATCGCCCTTTTCTTTGATAAATCCTCCCAATTCCTCATAGAGCAATGAGAATTTTTCTCTTGGCGAGTTGGATACCTATTCACTAACGCGGCCCAGAGTTGACCTTTTTCAGGGGGCTGAGATAGAGTGAGGGGTGAGGAGGGCTCGGGGTTTGATTCGTGAAATGGTCGTAGTATTGAAGGCCTGGTGACAGAAAAACAAGGAATGAGAAGAGATGAAGCTTGTAGTAAAAACCCTCCGGCCAGAGTTGTCGGAGCTCCAGACGTTCAAAGGTCCACCACCTGCTTTTGCCCAGGAAACCAAGTGCTAATTAGTAGTACTGCACTAGTATAATCAAACCGAGGTGAGATTGTGAGATAAGGTCATTCATTCCATATACCAGCGATCCAACGCAAAAAAGATCCATCCTTTCATCCTTTCATGCATAGTATCTCACCAACCAAGAGAAACAGAAAAAAAAACCCCATGGAGCTGCTGATAAGTACCTACCCAGATAGGCAACCAACAACGCATCCTGAAGCCGGCCGGGGTCTCCTCCGCTTAGTGGACTGGGGTCACGTAGACGTTCAGCGGCGGCTTGTCCCAGAGGACGTAGGCCTTGTGGTCGAGCCAGTTGCTGTCCTTGTCCACGAGCTCGAGGTCGAAGTTGTAGAGGACCTTGGCGAGGATGAGGCGCATCTCTGCGTATGCGAGACTGGTTTTATTCCCCCAACTATTCTTGTTAGTAGTGCGTTCTGCTAGTTTTTCTTGTGTGTGCATATGTGTGTGCGCGTGTATGTGTGCGTTCCTGTGTGTGTGTGTCTGTGTGTGTGTGTGTGTGTGTGTGTGTGTGTGTGTGTGTTTTATAGATTACTAGTACTAAGTGAGTCGTAGTTAGTCAGGGCCTGCTTACTTTTTCCCNTTTTCCCAATGCAGTTTCGCGGGCCGAACGAGAAAGGCTGCAGGACGTCGAAGTTATCGCGAGTCCGCTTCTTCTCCTCCGGCGAGATGCCGTTCTCCTCCTTTGCGAGGAATCGCTCCGGCTTATATGAGAAGGGGTCCTCGAAGTTCGCCTCGCTGGTGTAGGCGGCGTACTGCCAGACTGCGACGGTAGTCTGTACAAGAGAGATGGTTTGTGAGCTCGGAGCGTATGACGGCAAGGACGTCTGCGGCCAGCATGGGATTTAGGGTTGGATTCGCTGAGTGAAGGAGCGAGCTGCTTACATCCTCGGGTATAGCTCGACCGCAAATATTAGCTCCTCCTTTCGGCACCCTCCGAGGCATACCGATGGCCACAGGGGGGTATCGCCGTAGGGCCTCGTCGAGGCAGGCGAGCATGTAGTCCAGCTTGGCGACCGACAGCAGCGTTATCTCCCTCTCGTCCTCGAACGAGGAGCGGACCTCCTGCTTCAGCTTCTCCAGCTTGTCCGGGTTCGCGAGCAGGAGGTACGTGACGCCCGAGAGCAGCGTGGCCGTCGTCTCGGAGCCCGCGATGATCAGCGTGCTGGCGTTAGCCTGCAGGCGGTCCATCTCCAGGTTCTTGAGCTTGAGCAGGCCCTCGATCAGGTCTGGCCGCTCCATGGTGAGCGACGTCCGGCGGTCGATCTTCGCGCGAGTGTACTTGAAGTGCTTCTCGCGCGAGCCCCAGAGCTTGAGCTGGACGAACACCCTCAGCAGCTGCATGAGCCCGACGATCTTGACGGCCTGGACGAAGCCCATGAAGCGGGCCATGTCGCCGACGACCTTCACCCAGGGATGGTACTCGGTGTTCTCGAGGCAGCCGAAGGGCTCCCCGAAGGCCAGGTCGCCGATGACGTCGAAGGTGGTCCAGTTGTACCACGATTTGATGTCGAGCTGTGCGGGCCCCAGGGGCGATGATGACGACGACGGCTGCCGAGGCTTCGAGCAGTGCTCCCTCATCCTCCGGATGAGGAGGTCTACATAGGAGCCTATGATGGGCTCCTGTTGGCGCATGGCGCGCTCGCTGAAGCCGTGGGCGAGCTGGCGGCGCAACACGGCGTGGTTCTCCTTGGTCTCGGCGATGATGGACACAGGCTGGCCCGGCTGGAGGTAGAAGCGGCTGTCCTTGCTCATCTCCTCAGTGCCAGCCAGGCTGCCGATTCGGTGGCCGTAGATATCACGCCAGGCGTCGGCGTCGATGAAGGAGAGGCTGTTGGGCGCAATGCGCACCACTGGGCCGTACTTTTCGTGCATCTTGGCCACCTCATATATCATCTTGCCCCGGGTCATCTTTATGGCATAGCCGAGAGTGGTGGCACGATGCAGGAGGGGGCCAGGGTACTTGCGCAGGGGATGGAAATAGAGGTTGTAGATGACTTGGAGTGGGAAATAGAGGATGATCTAGAAGGAGTTTGACATCATTGGCAATACATGAGTTAGCAGCCATAGCATTGTCGATAACTGATACCTAGGGTTCGTTTGTTAGTACGTACGATACCCAGTGCCAGCTGAATAACGCTGGCAACATGGAGGTTGACACCCATCAGCGGCGCCATGATGTCGTGGTGAAATCGAAGTCGGTTGGCTTGTCGTTCGTTTTGGTGGTACTAGCGGTGTGGCCGAAGTGGCTATACTTGTCTAACAGCAAGAGGC
This sequence comes from Ophioceras dolichostomum, assembly GCA_003049485.1. NCBI lineage: Eukaryota > Fungi > Ascomycota > Sordariomycetes > Magnaporthales > Ophioceraceae > Ophioceras > Ophioceras dolichostomum. Next base: position 9,159 of record PYST01000134.1, read on the forward strand.
AGATAACATGAAACCTGTCTTAAGGGAGGTCCCAGTCGAGACTTGGCAAGAATAGTCAGTCGCAGGCCAAGATGGGCTAAACTCGACGAGGTCCATCTAAGCCATTTTAAACGACGGGCCACCTCACAGCTCAACAAGTCTGCAGAAGCGCAGAGCCCTCCTCGGGATGGACCAATACCCCGACAGTCACTCCCGACTTCCCGCACACACCAAGCTCCATAGTGATGCCGGCTTGCTCGTTTGGTGGGCTCGCGTCGGACCGGGGCAACCTGGCCGACCGCCAGTGCCAGCAATCCTTGGAAGTTGGAACTTCCACTGTCCCAGTCAACGGGTGGGGCAGGAAGCGGGTAATGGTTGCGGGTCACGGCGGCTACCAGCATGCCGCTCTTTGCGTCGTCACCCGCAAGATTGCTGCGAGGGCGAGGTCTGGTGGTGACCTGCCGGAACGAGAGCGACGAAGCGAGGGGCGAGCCGGAGAGGAAGAGATGGAGGAGGAGGGCGAGGTCAGGAAAAGAATCGAGATGATGAGGAGGCGAGGATGCGGTTGCTGGGCCGTAACTGTCAAACATTATTCATGAGATTCAGGACTAATGGTTGGTTGGAATTTTCGTCCGTTGGCATAAATCCGTCCGACCGTGCAGACGGGAACGAACGATCAATACAAATGGGGAACCCCGGGCCTGAACTGGCAGTCTGGTACGCCGCGTGATGGAAGTGTCGCCAACTGACTTGGCATCTTGACTTGGCTGTGTTATCAATCTGTACGATGTATATTGTATGCGTACTAGGTACCGTAGCTTCCTGCTAGCTTGGATGACCACCAGTAAGGCTTCGTGATTCGTCTCCGGCATTTCCCCGGGTGGGAGGAGTGGCCCCGTGGACCCGTGGTGCAGCAGAGATGTGCCGAGGCATATCCCGAATAGGGCTTCTTGAGGTTATTCTTCTGCGCTGGGAGGCAGGCTAGTGTATGAAGATGGAACCAAGCACTGTGATGGCTGGCAAGCTGCGAGGCAAGCTGCAAAGCAAGCCGTGCGTCAGTCCAACCACGATGCGGCATCTAGAAGGGTGGAGGGTCTTCAAACTTCGAAGTGGCAACCGTAGAAATAGTCGACGTTGCATTACGCCCCGGATCGGTCCACTAACGCAGCGGGTTGGCAATGCGATGATTTCCCGTATTTGCTCGCAGATCCTCCGTTGCCCACCAAAAAGCTTGGTCTAATAGATGGGGTTTCGGACGGACACGGGGCGTGGCGCATCCCGATTGCCTGTAGTTTTTGACGTATTTGATGACATAGAGCACACGGACCGATCCGACTCAGTTGAGAGCAGAGCTCTTTGGATGCTTCATCGTTGACTGTCTCTGACACATCGTTGCAAAATGCCGAATCCCGCATCATGTTCTCGTGCACAGAAAAGACACAAACGCAAACAGGTTGATTCGGTCCATTCGGATGTTCAGCGTAGGTATTACTCGAGAGATCGGCCCATTACTATTCCTCCGACCCCGACCATCCTTCCCGTACAGTATTCGAGCACGGCCCAGATCAACCACACCCATTCATCCCGTCGACTCATGCGCAATACCCGACTGGCGTTGTTCAACCAGGTGCCCTGTGGCCCGGCTACCACCACACGGGGATATGTGACGGGCTTTTGAGCCAAGCCCTGCAACCGTTCGGCCGAGTGTCTAAGCCGCCGATTCCCGGGTCCGGGTCGGTGCTTGGGCTTCGCGCGAAGCCGCGAGGTGGAGGAGCACGGTAGGACTTTGGCGAATCTACCGAACGGTTGTGTTTCAGACTAGCTCGCATTCTTTTCGCGCCGCCACGCTCGCATCGACGCTGGAAGTCGTAGTCGTTGCACTTTCATCACATGCAAAATATCGCCGGAATAAGAGACTAGAACGCTAAGGGGGAAAGCTGGGGCGATGGGGAAGAATATCGATTTGAGTGAGAAGATGCTGTACTGATACAAGGCGTCGGGACTCGCCAGAACTGAATCATGACCCCGAACAGGTACTAGATGTTTACTCCTAGCTCTGTCTGCTATCAATATAGACAACCTATCATTAGTGTAGGTACCTTCCTGCCTACCTATTGGAAAAGAGAGAAGAGAACTATTTGAATGAGTGTATTGAAGAGCCCCGCCCTTATTATTCTGTCTATCTACAGAGTGAATGGACGGTCTTTTATAGACCTCTAGAGTGGAGAGATGAATCACGTCGAAGGTCATAGAAGCTATTATCAAGCATCGTTCTAGAACATCATAGAAGTCCATAGAACCTTCGGGCAGTTGGTAGAATCTTCTGACACTACCTGGGTAGGAACTGAGAATAGGGACCTTGGGTGTATATTCCCTCTGACACCCGTGCCTACCAATCATTACTCTAACCTCAACTCATCATTGCCCCGCATAGTTTGAACCCCCCGACGTCTCAAGCGCCTCCCACTGCTCGTCAGTCTTGTTGACCGTCTCATTATATCCGAGCAGCTTCTGCACGCCCTTCCCCAGAATCCGGTCCCTCGGATCCTCGCTCGCCAGCAGATGCGCCGCCGGGTCAAGCGATACCGCTCCCTCGCGATCCTGCCGATGTGCGCGAGAGACCTCCTCGATCGCCTTGCGGACCTGGTATATCATATCAGGGTACAGCTGATTCATGTGCTGCAGGTTGAGCGCGTCGGTTTCCTCGGTGACGGTCAGCCCTGCCTTGATGGCCGTCTCCAGGACGATCCTGTCCAGGTCGGTGAAGCACTGCTCGAACTTGGGTCCGATGGCGGCGAGCTCCTGGCTCCTCTGGCGGTCAAGGGCAGTAGAGTAGGATGACGGCGAAGTCGAGGAAGAGCCCAAAAGCGCTTTGCGGAGGTTGATCGACGGCGCGGCCTCCGCCTGATGAGTGACGCGGTCTGTGTGTCGGACGTAGAAGCCTGAGGCGGCGTGGGTTTGCTGGAGCAGTCCTCTGAGCTGCTGGAGGTCGTCTGGGGTGCACCGTCCGTCCCATCTGACGACGGCTTCTCTCCAGGACGTGAGGATGTGGTTCGCATAGTCCAGCTTCCTCGTCAGGGCGGCGGGCTCTTTTGGGATGCCATCCTTCGCCCAGCTTGCGAGGGATCCCACTAGACTGTTCGAGGGTCCCCCGAAGATCAGGGCTGTCTCCGTATTCGGCTCCTTGGAAGAAGCGACGTCTGGATGTTAGCAACCTGCAATGACGGCCTGGGTCGATAAAGTCAGGGATGGCATAATTACCTGAGAGCTCGACATGTTGATGAGGTAATATTCCGTTCGTTCGTATTTGAGTGCGTTTTTCTCGCGGATTGTGCGCGGTTCGGGAAGTTGCCGTTGGTGCGAGAATGTGAAACAAAGCTTTGGGGGTAGCAAGAAGAGTCGTGCGGCAGACGTTTTATATGCGCCAGATTCCCCTGAACGCCAGTCGACTCAGCCTGGAATGTGACACGTTGGTGCTCCAGTGGTGAAAAGGAAAAGAAAGGCCTTTGTCCGTCATTTTCATCATCACCCGGCGAGCACCTTCTCCGGCTCTTTTGTGGTCACACAGAAACTTTGGAAGATTGAAACCGATGCAGTTACGGGCCTGTTCCTTGTCTTCATAGGGGTGCTCGCTCCTTCGCGTGCCACGTGGGTACACCGGCTCTCACAGCCCAACGTCGAGGCATGAATACATGAGCAGCTGAGCTACACATCTGCTGTTCGGGCAGCAGAGATACCGAAAGAGATGTGATTGGTGAGTGAATGGATTCGGGCATTCTGGCACTCACCATCGAACTTTCCACATGCCTGCGTTTCTCAGATCTTCCCAGCAGATTTCAAATTCTAAAGGCGCTGCAGGCAGCCGTTCTTTCACACTGTTCCGTGCCACGTGCGTCTTGAATCGAAGTGAGGTCGCACAAGCTGGCAGGGTTCAGGGGTGCATATATTCATTCAGCTGGTAAAGACGGCACGGCCCAGAGTCTGCCATGGTACTATTCCGTTGAAAAAGAGCAAAGACAGCCAGCCAACCGCTCAAGGATATCGTTTGGTATTTCAAAGAGACAAATTCATCCATTCAACTCCGACCTATACCTCGTCACCTCCGCCATCTGCGCCGGCAGCTCCTGAGGCAAAGGCGGCGACTCCAGCTCCGCCTTGGCTGGGTCATAACCGGACGCCATTCCATGCGGCTGAAAATACCCTCCTGACTGTTGCTGCATGTAGTGACCCGACTCGGGGGACGGAAAGGCCGCCGTGGCCGCCGAGGGGGACGAGACCGGGTAGTCGCCGACGGACGACCCCTGAAGCTCGGACCGGCCACCTGAGGGATAGCGTTGGTGTCCCTCACCGTACGGTTCTTCGTCGCCGGGGTAGTAAGGGTCACCGCTGTCTCGTTGTTCTTGTTCAAGCTGCAGCTGCTGTTGCTGTTGCCGTTGTCGCTCCTCTTCTTCCACCTTCTCGCGCTGCATCTGCTGCGTCTGTCGTCTGCGCCGGAGAAAGATACACGCCGCGAAGGCGATGATGCCGAGTCCCACGACTATCACGCTCACGGCGATCCCGGCTGTGGCGGCGGTCGACAGCCCTGACCCCTGAGAGCTATCCACAAGGACATTTGGCCCTGGATCTGCCGTCGAAGAGTTTGGTGCGCCCGTCGAAGCCCCGGCACCCCCGGTTGTTGTTTCCAGTCGGTCTGTGGCCTGCCAGTTGATCTGTATCATCGGAGCCAGGAGATTCATCGCGCTGATTGTACTGGACGCTAACGATGTCACGGCGGTGCCCTTGTCGGTGATTGTTGTGGCGTAGGTCGCCACGAGGGGCAATACCGCTGGTAGCTGGGAGGCTCGGCTCGCGGACATGCATTGGGCGGTCGGGAAGGGCGTCGACGTGGTCATGTATCTGACGCATGATTGAATCATCGTGGCCGCCTGTTCTTGCTTTGATGCGGACTTGACGGCAGTGCAGGAGTATCCCCTTCACCAAGTCCAGAAAAACGCGGCCATGATCAGCTACTGGTCACTCTGGTAGCAAGATAGGGTGGCCGTCGCGTCACCTAGCTGCTGCTGGCAGAGCCGGTCGACTATGAATAAGTAGGGTATGGTGCAAGGTATAAGTGAATTGAGACTCACGAGGGACAGCAACCAACGGCCGTTTCCGAGGGCACCAAATGGAACTGGAAAGTATGCTGCTGTTTTTCCGCCGCCGGCTCGGCGCTGACGCCATAGGTCGAAGAACAAGCCGATGTCATACCCATGGGACATTCGACGCCCGGCGAGTAGAAGCCCCAGCCATTGATGGGAGTGGGGGTGGGCACGTTCACGAGGGACAGAGTCCTACCGGGCCAGCAGTCGGGATCGTCCACCAATCCCCAGCTAGAGGCCGTGCTTATGCCGCATTTCTGGGCTTGGATCGCAAGTGGGATAGGCTGGCAGTCGTGATTGCAGATGATGAAGGCGTCTGAGCATAATGAGGGCGGCGTGAATATGGCTGTGAGGGGCCCTAGTCGTGATCTTGAGGATGAGGGCGATGAGGTGGTCGTCTCCATGGTGGCGGCCAGCCAGATCAGGAGAGCCGGCCTCGGTGTCGGCAAGATCCTTGATATTCTTGGAATTTGTGTGGGAATGTTGGATACTGACTGCGGAAGCTAGATTGCTGGGGACTGTGGGCACGGCGTTGAGAGGAATTGGATGAATCACAAGCTTGTACCGGCGTTGTGGGAGCGCTGCCCTTCGAAATAGGAAAAGTGAAGGGAATGACGGGAGGCGGGCGGGATGAGAGCCACTACCCACATCATGCCCGCCTACCTACTACTTTTATAGTACTTACGTGCCTACACACGTAGTCGAAGCCGCACGCAGGCGAACCACCCGGCATCGTATCATCCCGAGCTGAACGAGGCGACGAAGTGGACAGGGGGCGGTTCTTGATTAAGTGTCTACCTCATCGAGAGAATCCAACGCCCCCATATCTGCCTGGATTCCCCGCATGTGGTGTGTGAGACGATTGCTTTTGAAGACCGGGATCAAAGGGCCAGGACTGTGGTGGCGTTGATGGTCGACCTGCAAGCAATGTCTTTACCGAGGGCGGCCAACCCGGCCAAAACATACATCCAGCCCCTTTAACCGAGACACCCATATTACTGCGCAGGTGCCCTCGGCGTATTATACCGGCCCCCGAGCTGTGTGACAAGATGCAGCCCTAGGATCGGCGTTGGAGAAACCAACATGGCTCTCTTTAATGATGATGGATGATCTACCTACCGTAGGCAGGTGACTTGATAGTCAGGGGCCGAGAAAGTTGGAAGTCAAGTGGACAGAGAATTCAGGGGAAGCGACGAAAATTTGGATGTCCTTATAGGCAAACCGCGCAATCGTTGACGGGTAATTAAGACTAGTAAATATGCACCCTGGCGATCATTGCAGGGAAGCCACACCAAAGGCGATGTATAGGTAGATAACCTGGTTTGAGAGCGGAGGGGGACAATCATTGGGAGGTCTAAAGTCCCAGTCCCTTTAACTCATCGGTTTCGTAATCGCGGACTGTCTTGAAGCTTGTAGCACAGGGCAGTCGGTACGTTAAACCAAACTTTCATCAGTGCGAACTGCGATGGGACGATCCGCACCTGGTCCAGTCCGGATCCGGAGTTTCTCAGCCTTACCACTTTTTTGATGACTGTGCACATCACAGAGGTACTCACTCATCACTCCAACGAGCTGACGATATTTAGGAAGACGGTATTTAAGAAACTGTCTTTCATGTCTTTCGGTCTCAATACTCCATTGTCATACTCCCTTCAAAATCGAAGACAAAATCGAAGCGAAGTTCTCGGCGTAAGATTTCGTGGTCGCCATTCATGGGCCGTTAGATTCCCTTCGTGTGACGACCAAGAGAGTGATGGCGAACCACGACAGCACAACCAGCTGTGCGCCTTATTCTCGGCGTGCATCCCAATCTCATCGAGCTTGTTCCATATTCGACGCCTATCAATCACGATGCCTACAAGGCCGCCTGGTGGCAGTGCACTGCTGACGGGCTTGGGGCTGAACTTGCCAAGAACCCTCTCCCTCTTTTGTTCATCAATCCCTCGCGAACTGTTGTCCCTGCCGTCTATGTATATTCTCGAATACATTTCTTGCTGTTTATGTGTTCTATCTGTGTTTCCCAATTGTTGCAGCTCGTACCTTGTCCGGGGAACGGTGACTTCACGTAAAGTCTGGCCCTTGTCTACTAAGGATAGCGACCGGCCTCTCGGCTCACGCTTCCTGTACTTACTATTCCCTGTTGTGCTGCTACGAGGCCGCGTCCGTATATTTCCTCCGGCCCCGGCGCCATTGCATCTCTAAGCCTAAATCTGCTCCCGTGGCCAGGACTCGGAGACCCACCACACAGCATGTCGGTCGTTGAGGACGCCTCCGCGGTGGCGATCCGGGCCGCCGTAGAGGCGAACAAGGACGACCTCACAGCGCTCCGCAACATCGCAGCGCCGGGATGGGTGTCGGAGCCGGGATATAGAGGAACCATGTCCATCCTTCTGAGCTGCATCTTCACCATCACAGCCTGCGTGTACACAGCCCTGCACCTCAACGTGCCCCCGGCCGGTCGCCGGTCGGCCTGGGCTCAGTTTTTGAAGAAGGTCGAGTGGGTTGTGGTCGGGATTCTGTGTCCCGAGTTCGTCCTCTTGAACGCCATGGACGAGCTGGCCTGCGCGTATTGCCTCAAGTATGCGTTGCAAAAGGTGCAGCAGGACACTCAAAAGTCGAGGAAAGATGTTTGTCACCCCCCTCCCCGCCATGGCTAGATCCCCCACCCCCCCAAAAGTCCTTCACCGCACAAAGGCCACCACTCATCAATCCCATTTTACTTTAGTTCGAGTTCACCCTAGCATATGCGTTCTTCGTCATAATGGGCGGAGTAGAGGTCTCAGTTGATGGGATCGTGCCACCAAACCCCGCGAGGCGTGAAGCTCGGGATCGAAGCTCGGGAGAAGAAACGCTCTTCATCCCGCCGTCCGACAAAATCAGCGACGGCCCATGCTGGACTCTCTCCCCGCTGGGGATGTTGGGTCTGGCCATGGAGGGCCACTTCTTCTACCTCCCGAAAGATCGACTCAGCGACAGAAGCAAAGCCAGCATTGTCCAGAAGGCCTTTGTCATCGGCGAGGTGCTGTGGATGGCGACGCAGTGCGTTGTCAGAACCGTCAACAAGCTACCCCTGACTCTTCTCGAGATACACACTTTCATCCACGTGGTGTGCGCGGTATTGATTTATTCGTTCTGGTGGAAGGTATGTCCCGGAATCTTGTTCTCTGATTTTCACAGTCGTCAGGCGGAGCAGATGCAGTCCAGAGGTGTGATTGCGGCCTCCGACCTCCCTCTTTGCCATTCCCCCGTTCCAACTCGCTGGGGAGTTATGTCCAGCTCATTATGATTAGCACTAACTCATGGAGCTGTTTAGAAACCACATGACGTTACCACCCAGGAGGAGTTCCGCTCCACAAACCTGGAGTACGCCGTGGCCTTGGGGGTCCAAGGGTCCGAATGCCCTCCCTCCATCAACGGCAGGTTGATGATCTACTCACGCGCCCTGGATGTTGATCACAGGAGGAGCCGCCACCACTCCCACGATTACAGCAGCCGCCACTCCCGCGACTACAACTCCTCCCACGACGGCGACCTGATTCTCAGGCCCGGGCACGGACTGCCCTTCGGCGTAGAGATCGAAGGCGGCGAAGACCGGCTGCGCATCCGCGTCCTTCCCGAGGACGAGCTAAGGCTGGAGCGGTTCGTCGCCGCCGTGAACCGACGAGCGCGAAGGCGCGGCACTCTCCACCACGAGCCGAAGTTCTTCCCGCGAGGGCTCTACCACCACTGGTTCAACCACGCGTCCAGAAACATCCTTGCCAAGGACTTCCACATACCGACCGAGCTGGCCCCGGACCTCCCCTGGCTCGCGGCCCTGCTGGTCGGCGTGGTCCGGAACGGCTTCGCTTGGGTGATGACTTTCCTGTCCATCATCTACGGCGGGTTTCACCTGTTCGCTTGGGGGTTCGTCTTCCCCACGGAGGAAGAGCGTCTCTTCTGGAAGATCGCGTGTTGTCTCACAATGGCCATGACGCCCCTGGGTATGCTCTGCTTGGGCCTCATCCAAAATTCGAACAAGCCGGGTTACCTCCTGCGCTTCGTTTGCACCACGGGGCTGGTCCTCTCGCTGTGCACCGCCATCTGCGCGAGGGGGTACATCTTCGTCGAGGCTTTCATCGGGTTGCGACGCGTGCCGATTGGCGTGTATTGGACGCCGTCGTGGCTTCAGATGATCCCTCATCTTTGATGTATTGGTACGCAGATTGGTGCAGGCAATCAGTAGTAAAACAATTTAGATAATTAAAGGACCACACCTGCAGGATTTCCCTGCTCGCGCCATCGAAGCCAGTAACTTATAAGCCACGACACAACAACGGGCAGCACCAGCGCAGACACCACTCCCACACCGAGGAACGCGAAAAGCCTCGCCGCCCCGGGCCTCGGCCTCCTCCAGGCGACATGGCGATGGGCAAATCCGCCACGACGCTCCTCGCGGCGGCGCACCCAAGCCTCGCGCTGCCTGAAGTCTCGGTTGGTATTGTTGAACATGGCAGCGATCGCCGCCATGGTGATGTGCTCGTAGCCGTCGCTGTCTGAGTCCTGGTCGGGAGGCAGTATCATGGGCGACGGCCTCGCGACCCGTGACAACGTTGATGGAAATGGAGATGCTGATGCCGAAGACCCGGTCTGTCGAGGATCATCATCAGCGCTGGCGACGACGACCTCCACCTCGACGGTCCAGCTCGCCGAGTTGTCGGTGCGACGCGGCGTAGTGGTGACCTCATCGCCGCCCACCGCCGTCGTGCGCTCCAGGCCGGGCACGCCGCGCTCGATGCGCCAGATGCCGTGGCGCACCACCATCTCGACCAGTCGGTTGAGCCTGGGCCCCGCCGCGACGGCGCTCTCGACCGTGGCGAGTTTCGGCCGCGAGAGATGGTGTTCCTCGTGCGTGTACGTTGCGGTCAGCAGCAAGGCGATCCGCTTCTGGAGGTGCAGCTTATGTTGAAATATCAGAATCACTCGATGGGCGTCGCCGCATGTCATGGCGTCGCGCTTCACGTCCAGCACGGCGTGCGGCGGGTACGCGTCCACGAGCTGGTAGCCACCGGCGTGCAGCGAACCCGTCTGCACGGTCACGGTGCTGAAGTACATAGTGAGCGAGCTCTCCGGCAGCAGCTTCTGCAGGTAGATCAGGTGCCTCACGGCCGTCTTCCTCAGCCTCCTCGAGATCGTCCGCGGGGCGCAGCCCCTAGTGCGCTGGAACACGTCCTCGTGGTACGCGCGCGATATGGGTATCGCGACGAACTTGTTGTTGCTGATGCAGTCGAGCACGGCGTAGGCGGTCTCGTCGTCGTCGCGCTCGAGCATCAGGGGGAGCTCGATGCGCAAGCCCTTGTTGGTCATGAAGTGGTGCGTGGGCCTGTCGGCGGACAGCTGGCCCCAGAACTGGATGCTGCCGCCGTGCGCGAACGCGTCGGGCGACCGCGCGAACAGACCGCCGTCGTCGCGACCGTCGTCGAGCGGGAGGCCCAGGCCCCAGGCGAACAGGGACTGGTCGTCCGAGTCGCGCATGATCTCCTCTTGGAGGCGCACGAAGGCCCGGTCGCCTTCGCCATACAGGAGCGGCATGTTGATGCCGAATATGCCGAGCAGGCAGTAGGCCCGGTCTTCGGTGCGGGTCGTCTGTCGGCCAGCAGCCCAGCTCATGCGTTGGGCGACGCTTGCGCGGTTCAGCTCCCGCACGTCTCGGAGGAAGCGCCGGTCGATGCGTGACACCTTTTCTATGGCGCCTAAGTTGCTTGTCTTGCTGCCGACGAGGCTCCAGCCGCGGTCGTAGAACTGCACGTCCTTGGGCGCGATCAGCTCCTGCAGTGTCCAGCCTCGGGTGAACCAGCGGCACGAACGATAGATCGAGAAGGGATCAGCCGACGACGCCTCATCAGGGGAGGAGTAGGAGGAGCAGTCCTGGGAACGCCGCCGCTCATTGGCCGGCGGTACGTCGGAGAGGTACGCATAACAGACTTGGGCGTTCAGGTACCAGCGGAACATGGAGTTGATCGCTTCGGACAGCTCCGCGCTACTTGTCTTATCGATGCAGCATGTGTCGATCCACACGTAGTCCAGCCCGTCTTGCACGGCCAGACGACAGCAGCCCTCAATCTTCCGGTAGCCATCTTTTCGTTTGGTCTCGGGCTCGCCCGGCTGCATGTCTTGCAGCGTCACCTCGTCGGAGCCCCATGTGTGCGACAGCACCGCGTAGGGCGGAACTTGTCTGTCATCGTTGAAAGACTCGAGCTTGATCGTCCTGGCGTTCAAAAGCCGCATCTTGCCGTGACGCCCAAACCCAAGTGGCTGGTCGTGAATTCAGGAAGGTGCGCGAGCGCTTATTCAATTGAAACATTGGAAGCAGAACAACGGATGCATCGTTGCTTCAAAGCATAAATCAGTTCGCGATGCTACGAATTTTTTTGTGCAATAATCGATTGAAAATGCCACTGATGAAGTTGAAATGTTCGTCGCGAAGAGACACCTGCGCTTACTGATATCTGTCGCCTCAAGCCATGTCCGCTCGTGCTGTGGGCACTGATGATCCACCAACCGGCCCCTAAGAGTCAGTGCTAATCTGCCCGAGACGGAGTCATCAGCACTAGCGCAACATCCGTCGTAGCCGAATCGATCGCAGAAAATGAAACAGTGCCATGTTGGGCGACTTGTATTTCCATCGATAAAGCTTGTAGTTGCAGGTAATTAAAGCGACAGATCTTTTCAAGAAAATTCCCTCGAAGGTGATGTGAGATAATATCTGAATGGTAATACAGCCGCCACACGCCCATCAATAGTCCTCATCACCAGGCCATTCGTCCTCCTCATTTGCTTCCTCGGGGTACCCATCTCCCTCGCCATCCTCTCCAGGGTACTCGCCCACCTCCGCTCCGCCGTCGTCTTCGTCCTCATCATATCCCTCATCGCGATCGTCGTCGTCGTCGTCGTCGTCGCCTCCAAGACCTCCCCCTTCATCAGAATCCTCGCCATAGCTAACGTCGCTACCAACAGGGTTGGCTTCGCGGTGAAGCTGGAGCCTCTCAGCGAGACTAAGCTTCTTCTTCGATCTGCCGCCTGAATCATCGTCCTCTTCCTCATCCTCTTCCTCTCCCTCTCCGTCCTCCTCGGAAGACAAGTCTGGGGCTGGGTTGGCGGGGCGGCTGTCGCCAGGAGCAGCGTCGTCTTCGTTGTCATCATCGTCATCGGAGTCGATCACATTTCGGCGCCGCCTCCCTGTGGTAGGCTGGGGGTCGTCTTCGTCGGCGTCGTCGTTATCATCCTCATCTGAGTCCAACACGTTCCTGCGTCGTCTGCCCCTCACGACCAGCTGAGGGCTCGAATCCGCTTGGTCCTGGTTTTGCTCCCCCTCCTGCTCGACCCTATTATTGTCCTCGTCACGGGGAGACTGCTCCTCTAGGGGCGAGAAGCCACCAAAGGCTGGATAGTCGACGGAATCCTCGTTGTCGCCAGCGAGTTGGTCCAGGGGTGAGAAGCCGTTTGGGGCGAGATCACCATCCTGCTCCTCGTCCTCATCCTCGCCGTCACTGCCATCTCCGTGAACGATGAGGTCGTCTTCGTCAGCTGAGTCGTCGGGTTCTTCCTCGGTGTCTTCCTCCAAATCGTCGTCGACGATAAAGCCATCCTCGTGGTCGTAGAAGTCGTCAGCCTCGACACCGGAATCAGATGACTCGCCGGACGTGCTGAAGTCATCCCAGGAGTCCTTGGCATCATCGGGGCGGTCCAGCTTCAGGCAGAGACGCCGAGCCGAGGAACCCACGAACCGCATCATGGGCCAAAAATTGAATTGCTTCATGTGCTGCCAGACTTCATCGGGGATCTCGTCCATATCGGGATCCCCGCTGACGTCCTCGGTCACACGGCCAACGTTGATTATTTCAGGATCGAGGTTCGGCGGATCCTGCGGAGGCGAAGCTTCAGGGTCGGGAAGTTCCTTGGGGATGAACCGGGCGTAGGCGAAGGGTATCTCAACTTCTTCGCAATACTCGTTCTCCTCGGTATGGGTAAAGGTGTATACGTCGGCGGAGCCCGTGGCACACCAACGCTTTTCGGAACTGGAATGTCGAGCATGGTCGATCATATAGTAGAGCTCTCTGAGATTCGAGAAGGACGCGATGAGCTCAAACAGGTAGTAGACCGGGAGATCTGCGCCAGGTTGCACCTTATCACCATCAAGAGCGAGATGCCTAATTCTCTCGGAAAATCCAGGGACACAGAGACCGTTGGCTCCGGGATCGCCAGCGAGGTAGGTGAAAGGCCGATCGAGGAGATAATTTAATATGTCCGAGACGTTCACGACGACGATATCCCTCTCGCAGTGGAACGGGATCGTGGCTTCCCCGCCGTTGATGGCCAGCGTGTCCGGCAGAAGCCTCAGCGCTATGGCACGACTCTCATGGTTGATTGCGCGCAAGGTAGCGACGGGTTGAAGTTGAGAGAACAGCAGCGGCGTCGCCGCGACATCAAATCCCGATGGCGCGTGGCGGTCGCGCTGGAGGATGACGTCAAAGATCCGGTAGGGCTGGTCTACCGCAGGGCAGAAAAACCGCCAGATCCGCTCCCGGAGCTCGGGTGGCAATTTCATAAATTGCGGGAAATCGAAGCTGGGCCAGAAATCCGGCGGGGATCCAAAATCATTTATCTTGTCTTCCTCGTCTTCGGGAGATGACCCTGTGTCGTCGCCCGATTCGGACGCTTCGAGGTCCAGCAGGTCACGCCCTGTCGGATGCAAGCCGTGCTCAGATTGATCGTCGCCGGACCCGGACGCAGAGCTACTCAGTCCATCGTCTTCCAGCTCTGCGTCGCTGCTGTGGCTTGGGTCACGATCGGATGAGTCCGCCATGTCTCAATCGATCGCCCTTTATTTCTCCTGGACCTGGCTTGCTGGACGGCACCGAGTACGCGTTTATTGAGGTTGAAAGATCGAAAGTTGTGGAAGCCTCATTCAGACAGAGAGGCCAGTGCAATTTTCAGATTGGAGGGCACGTGACAGCGTGTCAATCACGTCAGCTTCCTGCTTCAACGAGGAATGATGGAACTCGCGATTTTTGTTTTTTTTTAAAAAAAAAAAAAGAAAAGGAAGAGAAAAGGAGGAGAGAGGACGGCGGTTAAACAAAGAAAAAGACGGGATGGAGGAATGGGAAAATATTGCGAACAATTACGCCCAATTGTCGGTATTACAATGCACAACGAGCAATCCCATTCACATCGTCAATCATCCGAGCTGCAACCGAGCCTCTGAACCAGACCCTGATGGATACCCGCCGCTTGCTCCGCGTCCGCCGGCGATCAAGGAAAAGACTCCTCTCTTCTACCTGGCCTGCCTGCAATGTCCCCTGACTCCGTCTGTCCGGAACCGTTTACGCCATCGACCCCCGCACCGGAATATTTTTCCTGTGTATCAGGGTCTTGTCTAGTGCTTTCTCCAGGACAGCCGTCCCGTGCCACCGCCGCCCCGGCGGTGCGTCCCGATCCCCTCCTGCGGGCGACGGCCGCTGGGCCTTCCGCGACTTGTGGACGAAGAACCTCAGAACACCATACGCGACCAACGTCGCGGCTCCCGTGGCGAGCACGAAGATCCATATCTGGGAACTCGCGACTATCTGGTCCTGGCTGTATTGGAAGAAGTTCATTCCGAAGATGCTCTGGCGCAAACAAAGCGTTTTGGTCAGTCTCTTGCGTCCCTAGGTACCTCAGGTAGGTACCTGAGTGTGCGTGGCGGCCAGATGTAGGACAAGGGGAAGAAATCGCTCGATGGAGACCTACCGAAATGAAGGAACCGGGTAGGAACAGCAGAGACGCGACCGAGACGAGCTGGTTCATTTCCTTTCCGTCCTTAAGTATGTTTTTGGCGGTCGTGTTGTCTTCGGCGGCCGAGAGGTTGAACGCCTAATCGGGGACACCGCAGTGGTCAGTGCTGCGGCCAGGAATCAAAGGGCTTGGGTAGGTGGAAGAGGACAATAGGGGAGGGAACGGGGAAGGAACGAGTAAAGGGGAAGAGATGAGAGGAAGGATGAGGAGGAGTGACGAGCAGAAAGGAGAGTGCGACAAAGAATGATACGAGGGTAAAGTGGAAGGCATCGCAATAAACCAGTAGGATCTCGTTCCGCAGTCTTTTGTCGAATGCGTCCGCGCGAAGTTGCAAATTTTCCAAGAACTGAGCGTAGAACGCTAGGCCCGAATGGAACTCGGACGAGCTGCAGAGCTCTCCTTGGGAGCATAGCTGAACCTCGGCAGTGGTGCCCACGAGGTGCTTGTCGTGATGTGTGGCGATAGACTTGAGGGTCCGGGCCGTAACCTCGAGGGTTTCCGTCTCGTGGATGATGTGCCGGCTCAGCTCATGCATGCCGAGGTACCTGGCAGGCATCTCATCCACTGTATCTGGTATGCGATTCTGAGTAAACCGTTTAGTAGCTGGGCGTTTATTATCGGAGGGGAGGACACGAGAGGAGGCACGGCAGAAGGGGAGCCACCATGGTCACCCCTTCCTACCCCGATGGCTCTACCTTTTCAATGTCACGAATGGGCTTCTGGAAGCCCCAAAGCGCGTCGTCAAATCTCTGTGCCAGCACGGGAACGACGACGGAGTAGACTCCCAGAGGACAGTCGCTCCAGGAGCCGGGACAGGAGGTTCGGAATGCTTGTCGTATCAATCCCATCACGATGGGAGAAAGATCGAAGCATAGCAGAATGTGCGATGATGACTCCCCGTCGCCCGACTTCCGCCACAGACTCGCAAAGCCCAGGTACTGCCAGTCATATTCGTACTTGTGCGTCTCTAGCCCGCGAATCTCCTTGATCAGGAAGCGTGCCGATGTAGCTGGGTCCCCAGAAATATCGCCCGTCCACGGCGCATAAGAAGGGTCAGTTAGGTAAATAGGGGGCTCTAGGGTAGGTAGGTAGCAAAGGGAAGAAACTGACCATGGCCTGTACCATCAGAAGAGCCCTGACCAGGGTTCTTTCCGTGATTAAAGAAACCGTTCGCCTCATACCCAGCCTTGCTCCAGAAGAAATTCGGGATGCCAAAAGCCGAAGATATTGGCTCCCTCAGCTCACTGTTTCTCTTCCCATCCGAGAAAGTTTTCACGTCGTCCAGGAAGACCACGCATATCCCAGGAGTCCCAGAGACCTGAAGTGGTATGTCATCGTCAGCCCTGCTATTGCCAAGCTCCTCCACTTCCCCCCACCACACCGCCCACTCACTCAGTAGGACCTGAAATGTATTTTATTATGCTGTATCTTGTATTGAACCCCGCAACGGGTACTGTTGGGTTGTGCTTAAGGTGAAGCCCTATGGATGCCTGTGCTGCTGTGGAAAATACAGCACGAATTGCGATTTGGTTTTATATATTGCGGGCCCTGCTCTTCTCCATCACAACTGCTTGTTCAACTGCAGAAGAACTTGTTTTTGGGGAACTCTTTTGGACTCATTTGGTCGCTTACTGCTTTCTCGGTGAGTTGAGTGATGCTGATGGGTTCTTCGTCGCCCCAGACGCTATAGAGAATAGGAATGAAGCCGGCGTTAGTCGCCCCTTGCTCCTGACAGAATATGTCGCGTTGGGATGAAGTTCAAGTTACCTGTCAGCCCAGCAAAAAGCAGAACCCACAGTCTGATCAGTCGATGGGGTCCCTGTGCTACTGGAGCTGTCGCTAGCAACGGCCGTGGACATCTTCGCTTCACGTCCCAGCTGGGCATGGGTGCGATCATGTAAAATAGGCTGTGTGTTGGCTTGGCTCAACTGTCGGGGCTCTGCTTTCGCTCAATGTCGTCGACTATAGCAAGGGCCAAGCGGCAGTGAAAGGGTAAGAAGAATCGTCCTGCGCAGCCCTGGGGCGGACGGGGTGGGTAGGCTTCTCTTTGTAGAGACGGAGGAGCAGTGGTCTAGGCAAGGCTGCGCCGCGAACTGGGCTGCCTTACCTGTGTAACACACCCGTCTTCCCCTTCCGGCAATCGGTGGGGACGTTGCAGTAATTCTCGCCCAGCTGCCTAATGATACCAACCAATGCATCCAGACAGTCTCCCAACAAAGATACCGCCTAAGCGCTGCATTGGTCCCCTCTCCAGGTCGCCAAATTGGTCCGGCGTTTAGCGTTCGTTTTCTCGCCCCCAATGTTGGGAAGACGGGGTAATCAGGCCGCATTTTCGCCTAGTCGCTAGTAACCGTTTCTGTCCTTCATTCCGAATATTCAACACAGAGGCGAGTGTACGGGCATGACCCAGTGCGCGAGCGAAAAGTCCCATGTGAGCGGTGTTAGGGTGTGACATATCATCAGACGCATGTCGGTACCTACCAGGTATGTAGCAGCGTACTGTCCCATGGCTTCATCCGGGCAGTTAGGTACTGCGATCACAGCGCGGCTTCTGGAGAGGAGGCGCAGCACAGGAAGCTTTGAGGTGGCGTCAGTCGCATGGGTATGCGGTTTGAAGGGAAAGGATGCGGCCCATGGGCCCTTGGTTGATACTAGCTAACTACCTAGGTAGGTACCTAGGTAGTCACAAAAGTGGCAATAAAGCACGTCGAAAGCTTATGTGTCCTGCGTACTCTTAGGAAACGTTCTAAGGATGGAGATGCCTCTGGAGACATCATCCGGAAATCTGCCGCAGAAAAAGGAAGGAAGGAAGAAAAAGAAAAAGAAAAAAAAACCGGTGAAAAGGGATACTTTAAGGATGTGGTATGCTGGCCCGGATTCAGGCCGTTCTCCCGTTCACAAATGATACAGCGGTGTCAGCACGGCAGCAGACCCAAGGCGTGCATGCAGATATTGAACACGCCTTCAGGTACATATTCTCGTCGTAGTTCGGGTTTGACGGCCACTCCGGTGCCCAGCAAGCTCCTGCCCATTCCGTTGGAATCTGGCCCGCATGCGCACGCCAGGCCACCCTAGTTCCCCCGTTACTTCACATGACGCGGTCCGAAATACTGAAGTTGAGGAGGGCAAATCGTGGAGCATCACTTCGCCTTGCGCCCTCTCCCCTCCACTGCCAGCCGAGCCCGACTCCATCTCCACCTCTTCCACGGCGGCCACCCCCGGTCTGGCGCCCGATTTCTTCCTCAGCCACGGCATCAAGTTGAAGTATCCTCCACAGGCGAACACTCCCAGCCAGAGGACGAGCTCCGTGCCGTAGACGGCTATTCCCAGCGCGTCGAGCGTCGGCTGGAAAACCACAGATACGAGCGAGAACACATCGCCAGCGGCGTCGATCCCTACAAAGAGAAACGAGATGCCCCGCACGGATCGGTGGATGTAGATATCCCAGTAATGACGCAGCACGCCAGCGGCCAGCAGCGCCGCGGAGAGCACCGCCATTAGAATGTTCGGCCAGGTCAGGTGCGACTGCTTCGCTGCGCGGAGGGCAAATATTAGCGCGACCTGGACGCCCGCCATCAGAGCGGCGATGGGGAGCGCCACGACGAGACAGCGGAGGGCGGCCCATTTCTGTGAAATATGTTATGCTTCCATGGTCAGCTCGTTCACGCTTCGTTCCCTGCTATCCCGGGAGGGAGCCAACAGTGCTGCCGTCTCACCCTCTCATAGTAACAGCACTGCGTCCAAGTGATTAGGCTGAGCAGCGTGAGTATTTGCGGCTGGATCCGCAAGGCGATGTTGAAGTCTTCGGTGATGTTGTAGACTCCCAGGGGTACTCCCGCCCAGGCCCACAACATCATCATCGACGGCTGCAGCCCCGTGGTGTCGTGTCGCCGGTAGTTGATGATGATTTGAGGGATGAGCTAGAAGGATCGTTCAGCGCGTTTTGCAAGTGAAATTTCGGACAGCGACGCGCTACGGCACGCATTATCACGCATCATCTCGAGAAGGCGAGCCATACCTGTACCGACCAGCATACCTGCACGTGGCTTCGCGGTCAGCGTGAATTATTCAAGAGGGGCAATCATGGACCGGACTCAAGGGAAACTCACGGCTCCGATGGTCCCTAAGACGTTTGCAGCGATTGGGTTGTCCATGTTCGTTACGAGCGATCATTGAGAACGACGCAGAAGTCACGATTTCAAAATTGCCTCGTCTCTCAAGGATCCATTCCTGACTCCTTTCTGGCAGCACTGAGCTGCCAGCTGCCCAGGCCGACCTCGGCGACGAGCATTCTGTCGTTTTGCGCATGTTCCTGGCACTGTGGGGAGCTAACCTAGCTCTACTTGGACGATGTTTCAGGGGCTTTTCAGCGGACTGCCTCTCCATTCCACCGCTGATTCTCGACAACCATCAATTCAAGTTAAACTTTTCTTGCAATGAATTCCATTGATGGCAAACCATCGAGATACATCTTCAACACCCGACCTACTCTCATCCAACTCCCTTCCTCTCCAGCCCATCATGCGATCTTCTCACCATCGCCTCTCCAGGGGAGAAAGCTACCCCACACCCCTCTTTCCCGCATCGTCCCATGTCATCAATATCGGTGGTAATACGCCGATTCGATCCCCCAGCTTTTTGGGGGAGGGCGGCGACTCGGCAGCACCAGCCGCCGTATCTGCCGTGGTGTGGAAGTGGCAGGCGGACCAGAAACAGACCACCAAGGTCGGGAGTGCACTATGATGTCAAAAAATCGTAGATGCTTGCGCGTCGGCTGCAAAGGGCGTCCTCGAGACATGCCTAGATCATCAACAACCTCGTGAAGTATAAAACACACACGAGTCGACGATTGATCGGGCGACTCGTGTGTCTGCATCGAGGTGCAACGAAGCAGATAGTATATCTCGACTTACACAGCTAGCGCTGCCGAGAAAGTCTTGAGAAGCTGAGGTCTTCCAGGAAGGAAAGTCTCCAAACACGACATGGCGCACGCATTTTCGCTCTTCCCAAACGCGGGATCCGGCTACGTCAAAGGTGTGAAGGATGACGGCCAGGTCAAGTACCCGAACACGAGCTACTTCAAGGGGCCCCTGAAGCCCAACCGGGTAGAGGGCGACGTGTACGAGCTGGAGACCAGCGGCGAGATCCCACGGGACATCAACGGCACCTTCTTCCGGGTGCAGCCGGACCCCCGCTTCCCGCCCATGTTCGAGGAGGACGTCCACTTCAGCGGCGACGGCAGCGTGAGCGCGTTCCGGTTCCAGGACGGCCACGTCGACTGGAAGCAGCGCTACGTCCGGACGGACCGGTTCCTGGCGGAGACGCGGAGCCGCAGGGCGCTGTTCGGCCGGTACCGCAACCCGTTCACGGACAGCGAGATGGTGAAGGGGGTGATCCGCACCGTGTCGAACACGAACGTAATCTTCTGGAGGGGTGTGCTGCTCGCCACCAAGGAGGACGGCCCCCCTTTTGCCATGGACCCGGCCACGCTCGAGACAATCGGGCGCTACGACTTCGACGGGCAGGTCGGCGCGCCGACGTTCACGGCGCACCCCAAGTTCGACCCGGACACGGGTGAGATGGTGGCGTTTGCGTATGCAGCGGGCGGTGACGGCCACGATGCCAGCTGCGATATCGTGGCGTGGACGTTTGACCCGGAGACAGGGGTGAAGATGCGGGAGAAGTGGTACAAGTCGCCGTTCTGCGGCATGATACACGATGCGGCCCTGACGGAAAACTATCTCATCTTGCCCCTGACGCCGCTGAAGGCGAGCCTTGAGCGGATGAAGCGCGGAGGGGACCACTGGGCGTGGGACCCAAATGAAGATCAGTGGTATGGCATCGTGCCTCGGAAGGGGGACAAGGACATTGTATGGCTCAGAGCGGACAACGGTACGGTCTCTATCTCAGGCATTCGCTCGCTTGCTCAGTACAATTATCACTGACTTTCCTTTTCCAATTCATCAGCATTTCACGGCCACGTAGCCGGGGCCTACGAGAACGAAGACGGCCACATAGTCTGCGACCTGACCGTCGCAGACGGCAACGTATTCTTCTGGTGGCCGCCCGAGGGCTCCCCTCCCTCATCCAACGTGCGCCAGAAGCTCATCTCAGACACGGTGCGGTGGGTGTTCGACCCGACCAGCCCCTCCGGCACGCGCATCACCCCCGCACGGTTCTACGGCACGAACGGCGAGTTTTCGCGCATCGACGACCGCTTCGTGACCAAGAAGTACCGCCACTTCTGGCAGCTGCAGATCGACCCCTCTCGGCCCTACGACTTCGCGCGATGCGGCCCTCCCGCCGGCGGACTCTTCAACGTCATCGGCCACTACGACTGGGACGACATGACTACTCCTGGAGGGTTCAAGGACGAGTTCTGGGCGGGCCCCACGACGACGTTCCAGGAGCCCGTGTTCGTCCCCAAAAGCGCCGACGCGAAGGAAGGGGAGGGGTACCTGATGGCGCTGCTCAACCACCTAGACATTCTGCGCAACGACATCCTCATCTTCGACGCGCTGAACGTCGCCAAGGGACCCGTCGGCGCGTGCCACCTGCCGCTGCACATCCGCATCGGGCTGCACGGCAACTTCGTCGAGCAGCGCGAGATGGACGAGTGGGAGGCGCGGCGCAGAGAGGGCAGGGACGTGGGGCCTGTGAGGCCGGCGAGGCAGCCCCTTGCTTGGCAGGTCGCACAGCAACAACGGCAGGGGCAGAGTACTGGCAGCGGCGGCAACACTAATGGTAGGCTCTGAAAGAAACGAACGGAGGCACGGAGGTCTTCCTCGCCGGTTTAGTTGCAGGCGCGGATGCAGGTGCCGTCGAGTGTGGTGAGGCTGACGTATTGTGGGTGAACTGCCGTGTTAGGCTGAATCGTGGAGGAAACATACGCGGCGGGCGCCCTCTGGAGGAGGGGAATATCAGAAAGGCAAAATGAAATGTGCCGGGAGGGACACGACACCGACTTCCGGGCCTATGGTTTTCATTCCAGCTTTCGTGCTATTCTTTGAACGTATGTTTTATTTTCTCAAAATGTTCCCGAAGCAGCATACCTAGCGAAACATAGCACGGAGCTGTATGTGAAGGCACATTCCACTATCCACTACTATACTTCATGCTGAATACATCATGTTTCCTCTATACATCTTTCTCGCCGACTGCGGGGATTGTTTCTGTCGACTTCATTCGCCAACCATACATTTTTCCTCGCCTCATCTCGACCGCCTCTATTAGGCACAGCGTTTGTTGTTGCACTCAAAGGACCCCTCACAATCTCTACGCTCGGTACCATTAACCCGAGAAAACAACGTCGCGTGCAAGACAGAAGGCTAGCCACCCAGCTGGCGTCTTGACCCCAGCCGCGCGTTTTCGTCTCACAACCCAGATCTGCCAGGTACATTCGGAACGATCGCGTGCTCTGTGCTGTAGGTATAAGTAACAGTAGTCCTAGTGTTGTGTGATCGCCGACTTACACCAGTCTGGACCAGGGAATAATAAGGGAGAGACAGGCAGGCGAGATTCTGGTCACCCATTTGAAGAAGGAAGAAGCTCGTCACATCACACGACGCGGCCCGGCCTAGCCTAGCTTAGCTTTCCCGCCCGCAGTCCGTCCGTCCGTCCGTCTATACGTCAGCTGCCCTCCATGGCCGCAGACGATGTCGCGCAGCTGAAGCAGACGGTTGAGGCTCTTCAGAAGGAGGTTACCCGATTGAGCGGTACGTTTTCTCGATAGAACATTGGACCTTCCGCCCGCCAGTGCGGCGCCATCCCCATTATTTACTTTTTTGACGGGTTGCCACCAACCTACTGATGTTGACAATCATGAGTGGTGCGGCTGATGAATGGACCTTATATGTGTCCAGACCAGGAGGAGATCCGCAAGCTCCAGTACAAGTATGGCTACTATTTGGACAAGTGCCTTTACGAAGAGGTAGGTGGTAGCTCTTCCGGGACAGGCCCATCCCGGCACCACCGACGGCATGCCACCGCCGGCATCTCCCAGGGAAAAAAAACAACGCCCCTCTTCAACCTGCCTCGACCGACCAACCAACATCAAGACAAGAGAGCAAGCAACAAAACCTAAAAATTCCACGCTACCTCAACTAACCTGGCATATCCCTACCCACCTATCCACCCGCAGGTCGTAAACCTCTACTCCGACTCCCCCTCCACCTACGTCCAGTTCCTCGGCGGGCGCTACCGCGGCAAGTCCGGCGTCCGGCGCCTCTACGTCGGGCGCTTCGCGCGCTTCTTCGTGGCAGGCCGCAACGGGCCCGTCCACGGCTTCCTGCTGGACCACCCCCAGCTTCAGGGCATAGTGGACGTCGACTACTCCACCAGCCCCCCCACGGCGAAGGCCCGATTCCGGTCCCTGATGCAGGCGGGCGTGCACATCTCGCAGGCGGCCACTCACCCGCGCGGCTTCACGCAGTGGTGGGAGGGCGGCATCTACGAGAACGAGTACATCAAGGACACGAGCGACGGCTCGTGGCGGATCTGGCACCTGAGGTACTTCCCGTTCTGGCACGCCGACTTCGAGCACGGGTGGGGGTACAAGGTCGCGGGCTTCGTGCCCTTCCCGACGAAGACGTTTGGGGAGGGGGACGAGGTCGGTCCGGACGAGCTGGTGGCCGAGGAGCAGCGGATGCTGTGGCCGGATACGAGGGTCGTGCCGTTCCATTATGCGCATCCTGTTACGGGGGAGGAGGTCAAGAAGGAGGATCTGCAGGCGCCGGTTTATGGGACGAAGGCTGAGGGGGCGAAGCCTGCTTTGAAGCTTGAGGGGTAGGTAGGTGGGATCGGGGAGGGACGATGAGGGAGGATGAGGAATCGAGGAACGAGACTGGGTTATGTAGGTAGGTAGGTAGATACCTAGCTTTCGGATGAGGGACAGGTTTTGTGCTGTTTTTTTTTTTTTGTCTTTCATGTTATTGGCCTTGTGGTTCGCTGCTCTTGATAGTGTTTTGTTTTTCGGCTGTAGCTTTTGGATATTCCCACCAGACTCAAGATACGAATTGCTTTGATTCCATACTTTGCTTTGACAAGGTCTTACATAGGAAGAAAATTGCGCCCATAAAGAGCGTTGTGGCCATGCACACCTTTGCATTTGCCAATATCCCCATGCTGAGTTGCATAAAACATCCATCAAGGTAGCCACCTAGAGGCACATGATTACAGCTCCAGAGGAAGTTTGAACAGCTTGATGGCGTTCGTCCTCGCAACAGCCTCCTTCTGGTCTGCCGGCAGATCGATCTCCTTCCACCAGTCCTGAGCCTCTTTGATCTTGTCGTATGGGTAGTCTGGGTGTTTGCCAAGCGTTAATAATCTGTGGGTTCGTAGGTGGTCATTCTCAGGGGCCGCTGGAGGGTGGAAAGGTCCGATCTTACCGATCGCGAACATGCACCTCTCCAGCCCAATCTCTTTAATACAGAACTTCAGCCCCGTGGTCGAGTAGTCTCCAGAAGTAGTGATAGAGACGTTCTTCTTGAAGTAGTACAGGTAGTCCTCCTTGGAGGGACGAGTGGCCTTCTTCACCGGCTGGTTGTACCAGTGCGTGCACCTCCAGAGGTTGAACGGGATGCTGTCAGCGACGAATCTATCACGTTAGCGCCTGATATCCAGAGGCCATCCAGATGTGGGTGATGTGGTGATGATGGGAGTTGATCTAATCGAAATGCCCCCCAAAACTTGCCCTTCTCCTAGATGCCCCGCCACGAGCTGCACGCCCGGGAACAGGTCCAGCATCCCACTAGACAGCAGCGCGTACAGATGAAAGCTCAGGTCGAGATGGAACTGCACCCCCGCGCCTAGCAGATGCGTCCTCCCCGCGTACTTCCCGCCCGTCTCACGGTCGAGGTTCGCCGCGGTCCGGTACCGGGGATGCATGTAAACCGGCACGTCGAGGGCCTCGACCTCGCGCCAGAACACGTGGTACTCCGGCCCGTCATAGTACACCCTGCCTTCCTCCTCCTCCTCCCTCCCGTTTTTACCTCCCACGACGGTCTGGTAGTCGTTGACGATCGCGCCTTTGCACCCCAGCTCCGTCACGGCCCTCCGCAGCTCCGCCGCCGCGCCCGCGGCGTCGTGCATCGACACGGACGCCAGGGCGCCGAACCGCGCCGGGTTGCGCGCCACCTCGGCCGACAGCCAGTTGTTGGCCTCGGAGGCGATCCGGGCCGCGGCCACGGGGTCCGGCTCGCCTTGCGGGCCGGGAGAGGTGAGCGACAGGAGCATGTACTCGACGCCTTCGGCGTCCATCTGCTCCAGGCGGGAGCCGTGGATGTCCTGCAGCTTTGCGGTCAGGGGGTGCTTGCCGAACTCGGTGCCTGGGGCGAAGAGCGCGGCGTCCTTGGCCTGCCAGGCGACGCCGGCTGGGTCGAGGACTGCCTCCTCGAGTGCGATAGTACCCCTGGGCATTTTGGGCGAGTCTACGGTGTGTACTGTATGACAGAGACAAGGTATGCGATTGTAAGGGTTAGGCTGGTAGGCAGTGGGCAAGCTCGTTGCGGGGATCCCGTTACAAACTGCACCGCTGTAGGTTGCTGGTTCAAGGGGCTGCCTGAACTAATACCAACACTACACGAACCTCTCCAGACCTTTCTCCGGACAGACGGTCTCCATCGCTTCAGGAACCACGCGGCTCTAAACTCCTGTCTTTTTACCTAATTCCACCGCTGATGTCAGACTGCAAGTAATTCTGCAGCAGAGGAGGCTTGCAGCGTGCCATTGAAGCTGTCAAATGCCTTGTTGCAGCACATTTTGGGATCATCGGATTCATCACTCCGAGAATGGCACCAGACCCCTCACAAGACTAATGCCCCTGAAACGCGGCCATTATGGAAGCTTTATGAGCCCTAATATTTGAGCAAACGTTTCTAGTAAATATAAATGCCACATGCTCCACGGCAGATTTTACCCTTCACTTCAAGATGCACAATCTGATGAGACTAGAAGTCGTAAGCTCATTATCATTCTCATCACCTCGTGGACACTATGATCGCCCCTTACACCAGCCCAAAGTTTGAACGATCCTCCAACCTAGAAAGCGCCCCTACAGCTTCTCTCAAAGATGGTCCCGATATTTGTATACGCGGAGGTCCGAGCCATATATCATCATCGACATGGAAAAGAGAGGGTTACATAATTACCGGTGCATCCGGTATCGTAAAGAACGAGTCCGGTGCGTCATGGAGGTACGACTCCATCATCTCGGAAACACTTTGACGGTTGGTTTTGTCGGTGGCTTCATAGTCAGCGAAGCGGCACTCAAACCTACAACACCAAGTAGACAGACGCCACGCATCTTGGCCAAGGCGAGGATTGTAGGTAGGGATTAGAGGAGTAGCGTGGAAGGAGACTCACATATCGTGATGAGGAGCAATATCAAGGCAAAACAGCCCGGGCGTGTCCTCGCCTGGACTGAACCCGCCGCTCTCACCGTTGAGCAGCCCATGCTCGTCCAGCTGGGCCATCACCTCGGTCAGCGCATGGCGCGTCCAAAACACCTGCTCCATGGCCTGCAAGACGTGCAGGCACTCGCGCACCGAGTCCGCTGCCGTAGTAGTCGCCGCCGAAGGCAGCAACTGGTTGTTATAGTGATGATGTTGGTGTTGATGGAGCAGATGTGCTGTTCCTGCAATTGTAGGTGGATCAACCACCATATCGCATCCACCAGCACCTTCATCCGCTGCTACAGACAGCTTGGAGCCGCCACCGCTCCTCGCCAGCGCGAGCAGGAAGACTTGCAGATCCTCCAGCACGCAGCTCGTGTCGAACGTGACCAGACTACTGAGCACGCCCGCATCGCGCATGTAGCTCAGTAGCGCCAGGCTCTGCGCCGCGGCGTCGAGGCACACGGCGCCGAACTCCTCAAAGTAGCGCCGCTTGGACTCCTTGGTGGTGGTGTTGTCCGATGCGACTGAAGCTCCTCCGCCGTGCGGGCTGGGTGCACCACCACCGCCAGGTAGAGGTGGAGGAGTTGCAGCGGCGGGGGCAGTGGAGCCCCCTAGCGAGGAGGTAAGAGATGGTTTGATATCATGCTGTTGCTGCTGATGTAGTGCGGTGGCAGCGGTGTCCCGCTGCTGTTGCTGGTGTGGATGGAGGACGTTGTAGAGCAGGAACGGGCGGGTGGCGAAGACAACGGCGCTCCAGTAGCGCAGGTGCAGCACGGCGACGCTGCGCTTGTGGTACGGCGCCGCCTGCGTCACGTCACGGAGGTGCGGTGGGATCGAGGCGTACCAGCTCCTGAGCGACGCCAGCGCCGCAGAGATCGAGGACACTGACACCGGCCGACGCGAGCCGCCATTGCTGCTGCTGCTGATACTGTTACTGTTGCTACTGCTGTTATTCCTTGACGGCGACGTCGAGTCTTTGAACCCGCTGCCTAGACCGGATTTGAGGTACAGCAGCTTGTTGATGTGCCGCTTCAGTTGTACGAGCTTGCACGACAGCGAGAGGAAATCCAGTGGCATATTGGTTCCCGGACTGAGTATCTGTAATTTGTGGATGGGTGCCAGTCAGCCTGCCGCTCGTCTAGGTCTCAGAGGAGTCACATGTGGAGAAAGTGAGTGTTGTGCGTGAGTGGATGAGTCCTACCTGTTCTGACAGCAGCTGAAGTGTCTCGGCGCCATCCTCGTCGCTCAAGGACGGTGGGTTCCCGTAGCACAGTGCGACGTCCAGATCGAGAAGGTATAACGTGCAGAAGATGCGCAGATCTGTCTGCCCCTGGAAGCTCCCGCGGAGGCTGAGGCTTTTTGGCAAGTGTAGGCCGAGTGTAAAGGCTATTCTTGCCGCGGACCCGACGTAGATGTACGCTGTGTTGGAGAACATGGAACTTTGGAGTGCGATCCCCTGATTGTGTGCAAGGAGCTCTTAGTTGGTCGCCTTCAGACTTTTTCTCGTTTGTGGAGATGCGCTGTTCTGCCGAAAGTGGGTGGTACAGCTTACCAATAGACAAAGTGCCCTTATGGCATCTATATCAGCCTCGTCAAAGAGGACCGGCGCTAGCCCCTTAGCCAGAGACAGGTACTTCGACGCGGTGGTGTCCGCGACGCCCGCGCCGGTACCGTCACTCCTCGCCTCGCTCTCACACGTGAGCGCGAGAATGGAGTATAGCGAGCAAAGCATTGATGCAGAGGCGCATATAGAGTCGCCGGCGTAGATGCGGTCCAAAGTGGCATAGAATGTCTCGGCGGAGAACAGCCAGTAGATGGAATGCACGTCGCGGAAGAAGCGGCCGACACAGCGCTCGCAGAGGTCTCGCCGGGGTAGGAACACTTGGCGCGGGGGAATAGTCACGCCCATCATGGCCGAGGAAGACTCGGGAGTCTCGGGCGGACAAGGAGGGGCCGCCGTGAGCGGGGTCACGAGGTCGCTGCTGACCACGCTCTCAGACCTGCGTCGGTGCTTCAGAGACCTGACGGCGGCGTTGAAGCCAAAGCCGCCTTCCATCCCGACATGGCCTAGTCATAAGAAGGGGGATGGGGGAAAGACAGAATGTCTGGGTAAGCCTATGCTCTATGCGTATGTGCTACCCCAACCAAGATCTAGACGCTACTGGTGGAACGGCACGATTGTCCCAGATGTGACTAGAGATAGTTACGGAAGTAGGTACCTAGGTAGGTATGACTTACGATAGTTGCCCTTCGAGTCAACCGTCAGCCAGCCTAGCTCTCCATGCAAGTCGTCGATCTCCTCGATAGTGACGCTGTCCTCAGGCTCGGCCGGATCATTGGCGATATGGGGGTGACCGTCGCCGCCGGTGCCGCCGTTGCCGCCACCATGCTGGCGTTGCGCCGCAGTGGGAGAACCACGACTAGTCTCACTCGAGCCGTCTGTTAGAACTGACGCCCTGGCTTCTTGCTGGGGCTGCTGAGATCGTTGCCGTGATGCTGCCGTCGACAGCCTAGAGGAGGAAGGATTCGTCGTATCAAGCGAGCCGACGAGCTCGCGCAAGGAGGTTAAGTTGATCTCCGTGTTCGGCAGGAAGTGCTCTAGTGCCCGGGTCATGTAGCGGAACTCCTCCTCGGAGACATGGTAGTAAGGCCTTTGTCGCCGCCGTGATGGGTCCACTTGACAGGTCGCCCCGATGCTGGCGCAGAACTGACAAGGCCCCGGGACTGATCGGATGCATGCATGGATCGACCGACTGTCAGTGAGAACTCGTCTGATCCTATGCCGTCTGGGAGTTGTCGATGGGAGTTTCCGCCTGGCTTGATGATTCCGGCCATCTCCCCAACAAAGGTTCGGACCGTGGTGCAGGGGGTGCTTGGCGGTGCTCCACATGCGCCAGCTGCATTTTGGGGGAGCAGTCGAGACCGGAAGCATCATGACGAGAGAGAAAGAGGGGATGGGACCAACCTGGATCGACACACTGTTGGTTCATATCGAGTCAGCATGTGCTTCTGGGAACAAATGCGACCTACGTGCAGCCCCAGATCAAGGCTAGGAAGATTGGTACCGGCCAGGGGTAGGGTGGCAGAGCAAAGTGAGCTCACCTTTGTCTTGCGGCTCTTGCAGCGATCGCAGCTCATCGGAGCGCGACGCTTTCCAGCCCGTTCTACCGGAGGCGAAGCCATGTCGGCTGCCGTCGGCGGGCGGACCAGGAAGGAGTGTGGATCACTCACAACGCACACTCGGAGACACCAACAGTCCCTCTTTCTTCCGTGTGCCGTGACGAGAGACCAGTAACAATCGGAGGTGCTAGGCGGTATGTACCCGTACGTAGGTGCTCTGCAAGTGTAGATAGGCTGGTAAGGTACCGTCCTTCTTGCCGATGCCGAGATAACCCTGCCGGATCGAAGTAAAACAAGGATACACGCGAGAATCAGGCAAGAAAGAGCCAGAGCCAGAGCCAGCCCAGAAAGCCAGATACGGCGGGCACACACACACGGCCCAGCTTGCGTCGATGGTGGTGTGGTTTTTGTCTAAGCTGAAGATTGTATGTATGGTTTGAGTATGCCAACGAGGGGAATTTGTATATTAGTTTTGTTTCAGAGTGCGGCAGTTCGTGGGACGTTCTGGCGGTTCTGGATTTGCTAGAATTGGTTCTTCTCGCGTCGGCAGGTTTTAATTCTAATCTTCTCGTTCACCCTCAGACCCTCACCGAGTGCGTTAGGGGGGCAAATCGAGCGAGCGAGCCGAGAAGGTCACGAAGTCGATTCATTTCAAAGACAACTGCCGACCTCAAGGTCATGGTCAGGGGGTGTCCCAGCAGAGTCAGTCACCAACAGTTGTAGGGGGGAAGGTGGGGTCCAGTGTCTCCTTCCCCGCCATATCTCCTCTACCCACAGGTACCAGACTCCAGTCCCCCAGCTTTTCCCCCCAATATTGGGTGCGCACGCTGGGGCAAAATGATGTTCAGTGTTGCATCAATCTTGATTGAAAGTTGGGCGGGACGACAGTAGGTACCAGACAACCGTCGCGCCGAGGTCAGAGCAAGCAAAGCTGTGGTCCCTATTATCCGATGTTCTCCCCCAGATTCATCCAAATTCGGACGCATCTGGCGTCGACCAAGCCCATCATAAGAGGGGACTTTCCTTGACAGAGAATTGGAGCCTTCGGATCTCTCTATAATACCTGCGGGGTGGTGACGTCCGAACGAGTAACCGTGTCCAAAAAGCACTCATTATCGCCGTCCATGCCGCTTGGTTGTCGTGCTGTTGGTCACGACTTGCTGACTTGATCGTCCAAACCCCGACCAACCCACCGAGCTCGACCCGAAAGACCGTACGCCCCGCCCGAGCTTCAGCTAGCAACCCGTGGTCCAGTGGTGCATTATGGGGTCGATAGAGTACGCTTTCCAGCCACTGATGCTGATCAATGGAGAGGTAAGCAGCTGCAAAGATCCCAGTCAAGGCCTGAGAGTCGGGGATTTCAACAGAAGAGCCAAGGAATCCCCATAAGGTGCTGACTGCAGAAACCCGGCCACTCACTTGCTCCAGCTCGTTGAAGCATCCGACAAGAAAACATTCCCACTATACAATCCTGCCACCCGTGAGAAAATTGCCGATGGTGAGTGATATATCGAAGCTTTCTCACATGCGGGGGTGAGAGAAAAGACGAGGGGGAGAAAAGGGGGCCAAGGCCAAAAACGAACCAAGCCTCAGAGACGGCGTGGCACAAAATGGGGATACCGAGAAGATGCCGAGGCAACGACCAGCTGACCGAGCCGAAAATGTCACAGTCCCCGAGGCCACCGAAGATGACGCCAACGCAGCCGTCGCGGCCGCGAAGGCGGCGTTCCCGGCCTGGTCGGCGACGGACCCGGCGAAGCGCGGCGCCTGCCTGAAGAAGCTCGCGGCCCTGCTGCGGCAGCACAACGACGAGCTCGCCCGGCTCGAGGCCATCTCCATGGGCCGGCCCGTGACGCAGTACATCGACGCCCTCGCCGCGGCGGGCCACTACGACCACTACGCCGAGGCCTGGCCGCACATCCAGGGCCAGGCCAGCGTCAACACGCCCGGATACGTGACCATGACGCTCCGCCAGCCGTTCGGTGTCGTGGCCGCCATCATTCCCTGTGAGTTTGATTTGCCGTTCGTCTTCTTTTCTCTCTCCCCCCGCTTTCCCCGCGTTGTGTCCTCCACTTCCCCAGACCCGCCCCCCGCCATCGCTATTCCCGGACGCAGAGAGCCCCAGACCCCTACTGGCGGGTCCGGTGTGCTGGGCTGCCCCATCATGTCTTATCACATCCCTCATGACCTGCTGACCATATTCTTACCAAACCTTCCTCTCTCTCGCGCAGGGAACGTCCCCCTCCTCTTCTTCGGCGCCAAGACCGCGCCCGCCCTGATAGCCGGCAACACCGTCGTGGTCAAGTCGAGCGAGAAGGCCCCCCTCGCCGCGGCGCGCGTGGCCGAGCTCATCCGCGAGGCCGGGTTCCCACCGGGCGTCTTCAACGTGCTCTGCGGACACGGCGTGCCCTCGGGCGCGCTGCTGGCGCGGCACATGGACGTGCGCGCGCTGTCCTTCACCGGCTCCGGCCGCACGGGCCGCCTGATCCAGGAGGCGGCCGCGAAGTCTAACCTAAAGCGCGTCATCCTCGAGCTCGGCGGTAAGTCGCCGGCCCTCGTCTTCGCGGACGCGGACCTCGACCGCGCCGCCGAGGAGACGGCCCACAGCATCCAGTGGAACTCGGGCCAGGTGTGCATGGCCAACTCGCGCGTGTACGTCGAGAGGGCCGCGGCCGAGGCCTTCGTGGAGGCGTTCAAGCGCCGCTTCGCTGCTGTTAGGGTTGGCGACCCGACGTCGCGGGAGGTCAACCACGGGCCGCAGGCCGACGAGGTGCAGTACAAGTCGGTGATGGCGTATGTGGAGGAAGGGAAGGGTTCTGGAGAGCTCGTGCTGGGTGGGGAGGGCCAGCTGGAGAAGACGGGGGGCTTCTTCGTAGAGCCGACCGTGTTCCTGCGGACGCCCGAGGAGGCGCGCATCATGAAGGAGGAGGTGTTTGGTCCCGTGGTGAACATCAACACGTTCGAGACCGAGGCCGAGGCGGTGCAGAAGGCGAACGCGACCGAGTACGGCCTGTACGCGGCGGTGTACACCAGGGACATCAGCAGGGCCATGCGCATCGCCAAGGCGCTCGAGAGCGGGTACGTGGGCGTCAACTGCACGAGCCCGGCCACGGCGAGGGACCTGCCGTTTGGCGGGTACAAGGTCTCGGGGCAGGGGAGGGAGGGCTGGCTGCACAGTCTGGACAACTTCCTGGAGACGAAGAGCGTGCTCATCAAGGTTGACGAGGCGAAGCTGTGAACGGGGAGGAAGGATCCACGGAGGCTTGCTTGTTGGTAAAGCTCCTAGAGTTGTTGTCTTTGCTACGGGGCTTCGTATTGAGTTGCCGCAGTTTGTTATTTCCGCTTCGTTCACTACAGATTACCTCCTCAAGATTACGAATCTCACGACCATCACATTTAATGAGTACCTACTCTCAGCTTCATTTCCGGGTGTTTGATGGCCATTGCAGCAGATTCCCGCTGGCTGTCGACTAGGTACATTTGACACTCCCCTGAACTACTCGGTCCCTCCGGCTTTGGTACAACTACAGTGGAGTATTCACGATATGCCAAGATCGAACAATCCGGCAGGCCTCTAGCTTCAATAACTAGGTGACAATCGGTACAGGCGTCGCAGCCTTCTGCTCATCAAGGAGCGAGGCATCCGCACGCCCCTCCGCAGCCTGGCCGGTGCGCCGCATGAAGGCCTCATCGAAGTTCTCCTCGGCGTACTTCTCCGCGTCGTGCTTGTGGATCCAGTCCTCGCGTGGAAATGCAATGCTGTTCGGGTCGGCCTTGACCTTGTCCCAGTCGGTGTTGTGCCACAGGTCCCTGGTCGACTCGCCCGTCTTCTGGACTGCTTTGACGCGCTCGTACCTATTAGGAAAAAGGAACCAAGCTGCGCATTAGTGCTTGTCTAGCTTGATTCGAATATGAAGAGGAGCAGAAGAAGTGACGATCGCAAACGCACCTCAGATCCTGATGAGTCCACAACGCGGCTGGCACATTTTCTTTCCCCGCCCGGCGTAGGCAGATGGCGATGTTGACCCCGTCCTCCATAGCCTGGGTGGCGCCCTGCGCGCTGGTGGGCAGGAAAGGGTGAGCCGAGTCCCCCAGGAGCGCGATGCGGCCCTTGTCGCTGATCCAGCGCGGCAGCGGGTCGCGGTAGACCAGCTTCCAGTCGACCAGCGACGGCGTCTTCTCGACGATGGCGGTGCACATGGGGTCCCACGGCTTGAGCAGCTCCAGCACCTCGTCCAGCTTTCCCGGGAAGGACCACGACTCGTCGATGTCGTGCTCGTCGCGGTGGGTCAGCACCCAGCAGCAGTCGGAGCCGTTCTTGATGGTCGAGAAGAGGAAGTGCACGTCCGGCCCGATCCACCCGTTGAACGTGTCGCCGTTCTCGCAGAACTCGCGCGTGCGCGGGTCGCGGACCATGTCCGTGTTGGGGAACCACGCGCGCCACACGGCGTAGCCGCTGCTCTTGGGCTTGTCGACGTAGCCCAGCACGAGCTCGCGCGCCTTGGACCGCACGCCGTCCGAGCCGATCACCACGTCGGCGAACACCTTCTCGCCCGTCTTGAGCACGATGCCCGCCCTCTCGTCGTCCTCGAAGTACTCCTCGACCCACTGGTCCAGGTGGATGGGGATGCCTAGCTCGTCGCGCGCGTGGTCGAAGATGACCTGGTGGAGCTCGCCCCGGTGGCCGTTGAACACGGGCGCGTCCGGGACGGGCGGCGGGGTCTTCTGGTTGAGCACCACCTCGCCGGTGTCCCACTTGTGGATGCGGAAGCCGTAGGACTGCAGGTCGATGCTCAGCGCGCGGAGGCGAGTCGTGATCTCGCCGGGCTGCTTGCCCCAGCGGTAGAAGATGCGCCCCGCGTTCTGGCCGAACGAGATGATGTCGCCGAGAACCTTCAGCTCGGGGAAGTTCTCGTAGATCTCGACATCGTGGCCCTGCCGATGGCACTCGATGGCTGCCGTCAGCCCGCCGAAACCAGCACCAACTACGATCACCTTGATGCCCGTCTTGGGCTTTCCAGCGGTGGCGGTCGTGCTGCTGCTCATCTTGCTTCGGTATATGTCTACTGGTATATCAGGATTAGGACTTCGAAGGGACTTAGAAGACACACTATCACGGAGAGCTCGAAAGAAATTCTGCGACAAGGCTTGATGGAGGTTATTCCGTTGTTACCTGTGCGACAACGCAGTGACGGTGAAGTTACCACACCTCCCCGAGGCACAATACATGTATGACGATGGTTCGGGACGGACGGGACCATCGTTGTTCCAACAATCTCATGTCCGGTCCGCCAAGCCGCCGTCCCGCATCTGCTGATGCATCTGCCGCGTGCTGATAGACAGCTTTGCCTGGCAACATGGACTAACTGAACGAGCAGTTGGGGAGAGTTGGGGAAGGAATCGGGGTCGGAGAAAAACAATAGTCCCTTTGCAGCCTGCGAACCCCGCACTTCAAAAGTCTGGGAATAATATTTGGAGGGGGGAAGGGAGGATGGCTAGCGATGGCAAACGCAGCAGCGGCAGCCAGCAAACACGGCACGGCTCAACCACGGGATTCTCGATTGGATGAACAATCGATCTTGCCTCATAGGTCCGGTGGGCTCCGGTCTATACTTTGCACGTTGGAAAGCCCGTAAGCTCGTAACATCCATATGTTGAATCCTGTGATGCAAGCTCTCGGATGCATTGGTCCGAGGAATCCCCATTTGGCAATGATCCAGAGCCCCGGGTGATGATGCGAACTTGATGAGAAGGGCTCTGCACAAGACGGGATGGAGCCATGTCGTGATGTTTTTAATTGTCGGTGTCAGACGGAGATCGGAGATGGACGGTGGTGGTGGTGGTGGTGGATGAGGGATGCAGTGCAGCTTGACACGATCGCAAACAATTCAGACCCCCTTACCATTGACTGCAGGGACTCACTGGCACCCACCAACCAGAAGATACCTCACTTACCCTATCGCACCTTCCACGATGGCATCGCATCCTGAATGGGATCTACACACCACTGGCACTGAGGTCGCAGAGGCATTCAGCAATGAAATCAGGGGTAAAAATGGTATGCTCTTCTTTGCTCACGAACAAGCTGCTTTGAAATGTCACCATCACTTTCACTGACACACCCACCCCAACACAGCTGTCATCACGGGCGTCTCTCCCGAAAGTATCGGCGCGACCACCGCGCTAGCCATTGCCTCCCAGGCACCGGCGAAGCTGATCCTCGCCTCACGGACAGCCTCGAAGCTGGACGAGGTCGTGGCGGACATCAAGAAGAAATACCCCTCGGTTCCCGTGGCATCCGTCCTCCTCGACCTCGGCTCCATCGACTCGGTCAAGGCCGCAGCGGCCGAGATTCTCGCATCCCTGGTAGAAGATGCAGACGGCAGCGGCAGCAGCAGCGGCAGCGGCAGCGGCCGACTAGACATCCTAATCAACAACGCGGGTATCTCGCACACGGCCCGCGACGCCATCACCGCCCCCGACGGCACCAAGCTGGACAAGCAGCTGTTCGTCAACCACCTCGGCCCCTTCCTCCTGACCAGCCTCCTGCTCCCAGCCATACAAAACGCCGCAGAACACAACCCCACGAAAGACACCGTGCCCACCCGCATCGTCAACCTGACCAGCCACGGC
The DNA here is from genome assembly GCA_003049485.1 of Ophioceras dolichostomum. NCBI lineage: Eukaryota > Fungi > Ascomycota > Sordariomycetes > Magnaporthales > Ophioceraceae > Ophioceras > Ophioceras dolichostomum. The sequence continues at coordinate 45,232 of PYST01000134.1, forward strand.
CACCGCCTCTCGCCCATCCGGTTCTCCGACTACGCCTTCGACAAGCCCCTCTTCGACGAGTCCCTCCCCGCCAGCGAGCACGGCAACAAGAGCGCGCCCCCTTTCCTGCTACGCCTCATGGGAGACGACGGCTTCCCCGGATTCGTCGCCTACGGCCAGAGCAAGTGCGCCAACGTGCTGTACGCGACCGAGCTCAGCCGACGTCTTTCTTCCCTACCGATCCTCGCCTTCTCCGTCCACCCGGGCTCGATCGAGACGGGCTTGAGCCGCACGCTCGACCCGGAGGGCCAGCAGGACATGCTGCGCACCGCGCCGGCGCACCTGTGGAAGTCCTTGGACGCGGGCGCGTCGACGACGCTGGTGGCCGCGTTCGATCCGGCGCTAGGTAAGAAGGAGAACTTTGACGTGGCGGCCGACGGCGCGGTGGGGTATCTGGCGGACTGCCAGCTGAGGGACAACATGGTTGCGCCGCATGCGAGGGACGCGGACGCGGCGAGGAGGCTTTGGGAGGAGAGTGAGAGGATGTTGGGAATCACTGCTGGTCCGAGGCTGTGAGGGGAGAGAGGAAAGAGAAGAGGGTTTGTGCTTTGGGGATGAGCTTATGTCTTGCATACTACCAGGAACACCAAGTAGACATAACGGGTAGATAATTGCTCAGACAAGCTCTTCACTGTTCACAGGTGCCTAAATGCTATGATGTGCTAGTCTGTGCTGCCCTGCCACCACATCTCAGCCACCGAATGCCCAACTGTCCGCAACGTGAATTCTTGATGTCTCCATCCGTATCCGTTTCTGTGCTCCCCATCCCTCAGCACTCATAGGGAGCACAACTAGCCTCCCAAGCCCCATCCCTATCTAGACACCCCGCCTATCACCACCGCCTATCCTACACCAACCATCCATTACTCACTCGGCCTTCACCATCTCAACCTTCCCATCCTTCCCAATAACCGGCACCTCCGCAAACTCCCTCCTCTGGCTCTGATAAAACGTGCTCATCCTATACCTGCTCTCCCCCTCCAACGGCCTCAGCTCCTCCAGCGCCTCCAACCCCTCCCTCTCAATCGTTCCCTTAATCTCCTCGTTCCTCGGCAGAATCTCGCACTCAAACGCCTTCGGCCTCATATTCAACCCGTTCGTAAACGCAAATATGTCAATCTCTCCCTTCTCCCTCCCCGGCAGGGGTCTGAACTCAAACCCCCAGAGCAGCCTCGCGATCGTGATCCAAACCCCCTGCTCAGCAAGCGCCTGCCCACTGCACACACGCCTCCCCCACCCAAACGTCATATACCCCCTCTCCCCCGGAAAGGGGCGCTTCCACTCGGACCCCTCGATGAACCTCTCCGGCTCGAACCTGTCCGGCTCCGGGAACTCGCGCTCGTGGTGGTGTATCGCCCAGACGTTGCCCTGCACCCACGAGTTGGCGGGGATGAGCCACCCCCTGTAGCTGTCCGCCGCCGTGGGGCTGTGCGGCTGCCCGCCGATGATGGCGACGGATCGCCAGCGGAGGACCTCTTTCACGAACGCGGCAACGTACGGCAGTCGGGACTGGTCGTCGAAGGATGGGCTGCGAGAAAAACCGACGACGGAGTCGAGCTCCCGCTGCGCGCGACGCATTGGCTCGGGAAACGCGCAGCACGCCAGGACGAACGTGATGAGCGTGCTGGAAGAGGTGTCGGAACCCGCGCCGAAGAGGTTGCCGGTCAGAGATGAAAGCTCCTCGGGCGGGAGGTGGTGCTTCTCGTTCTCGTCGAAGAGCGTCTTCACGTAGGGAGTGGGCGTGATGGGGGATGAGACAAGAGGCTTGGCGGCTTGCTGCTCGACGGCTTCTTGGGCTAGCGTGTAGAAGAAGTAGTGTCCGCCCTTTTGGCCGCGCTTGCCAATGCCTTTCATCCAGGGCATCCAGCGGGGGAACTTTGCTAGGACTGTATATATAATTTTGGTAGGCTAGTGTTAGTAGCCAGGAAGGGAGGAAGAAGCGTATGGAATAAAAATCAAGGGGGTAAACTAAGAAAGAAGGAAAGGAGGAAAAGGAGTGAAGAAGGCACTACGCACTCGGAAAAGTCTCCATCAGCATGGGGAAAGTCTTCCCCGGAACATTCAAATCAGCAGCGAGCTGCATCAGTGCAATAACCTCCGTGATGATCGGGTCCTCGTAGCTGGACACGCGCCGCCCGAACGCGAGGATCGACACGACGCTCGTGGCGTACCTCTCCAGGTGCCTCACGTACTCGGCCGGGTCCCTCAGAAAATCGCGGGCGACCACTTTACTCTCGGCGTTCTGCACCGCGCGGTACCGCCGCACCTGCTGCACGCCCACGCCTATGTGCATCAGCCGGCGGTGGACACGCCACTTCTCCCGCTCGGCGGCGTCGCGCGTCCGCATCGTCACCAGGCTGGACTGGCCGGAGCCCAGCTCGCCGAAGACGACCATGCGGGGGCGGGAGGAGTACAGCTGCGCTTTCTTCTCGAGGATCTCGTGGGCGCACCAGGCGTCGCAGATCCAGATTGTGGGGTTTCTTTATTGTTTCCCTCTCCCGAGTTCGAGTTCGGTTTTTATAAGATCATTAGTAAATGGATTCCCCCAGTGAGTGAGCGAGCAGAGTTGGGTACCAAGTTGGTACGAGACGGGAGTTGATTTGGGGGAAAAAGAAAGAAGATGATTGCATGCTGATGCTGATGCTGATACATACCGGCCGATCCAAACGGTCACCAGAGGCGCATCGTACTTCTTCGACAGCTCCTCGAAGTATATCCACGGCTTGTTCTCCGGCAGGGAGAACGTGTTCCCCACGATCGGGAGCGGGAAGGGCCCGGGCGGCATCCTGGACCGGAGGTACAGCATATAGCCGTAGTCGGCCGCTGCCACCACCAGAGCCAGCCCGATCGCTGCAAGGATCAGGTCTGCCGCCTTGACTCCGGATAAGACCTGCTGGATCCTCACCAGCCAGAGCTGGTCGGTGAAGCTGTCCGTCAACATGATGATGGCGTCTATGTCTACCTAGGTATGTAGGCAGTAGGTAGTTAGGTAGTGTCTTCGTGGATTTGGCAATGGGGATGTTACAGCGGGCGATACTGTCGAAATCAGGTCAGGTTTCAGAGCCAAAGAAAGCCTTTGAGCAGGTCTTTTTGGATCGACAGCCGTCAGTCCTCCCCCGCCTTAGAAGCACCGGCCGGAGTGGGAATTTATCACTGGCTTTCTTCGCCGGATATCCGATTCCTTCTCTGTGTCAATCTCTAAAAGAATCTCGGGCTCTGAGGTCTTGGCGTGATCACTCTGTGTTATCTGGGCCAACCTGTCCGACTGCCTACTGTTCACGGCGACAGACTGTCATACATACAACCTTGCATGCCCGAAGATTTGCCATCGAGGGACCATTTCCGTTTCCCCCTGATTCCCGGTATCGTGGCTGGCCCCTCCCGCAATCGCAGTCACGGGGGGCACACGGGATTCCCTAGTTCTCTGGTCCTCCGCTTCTGCGGCCTTCTGCTCTCTGTGGGACTCCAGCAAGCCAGCGAGCAGCAGCAAGCCAGCAGTCGGCGGAATTTAGCCGACAGAGGGGCATGGCCAATGAACCCGCATGCATGCCCGGTGATTAGCTCTGGCTGTGCCGTAGTCCAGCCGCTGGAGCCGCTGTGGTGTTGGCAGTCTAGGTACCTGTAGATAGCCGTCATGTTCATCACTACAATGCGGACAGAGAGCTTCGAGTGGCACTGCAGCCGGTCCCATCGTCCAATGCTACAACTATAGTGCATCGTCGTAAAGCCCAGTGCCTGGTGCTCAGTGTCTGTATGCTCGCCTGCCCTGCCTGCCTCCTTTCCACTCATTACCACATGCCCCCACCCTCGACAAGCAGTTTGGCAGTCTTAAGCGGGGAGGACAAGAAAGAGCAGAGAGGTGCCGTGGAGAGCCTCCACCCCCGCTTTGTTTCTTCTTTCGTTTGGACTTCTCGAATAGCTTAGCACTAGACTACTAAGCAACCATCCTTCCGGGGTACATCAGAGAACTCAGCGGTTTGCTGCGACTGCCGTTCCTGGGTTCTCCGCAGAGCTTCAACTCGGTGGAGCAGGCCAGCTCGCCAGCCAACTTTTCACCGCAGCTCGCTCTCCCCCCTCTCTCTCTCCACATCACGAACATCATCCACCCCACTCGCTATCCACATATACGGTCTCACTGTTGTAGCCGCCTGGAGTAGACGGACGGAAGTGTATGTGCTGGATTGGTGACGAAGAAAGGGATGCGGGGGGTCGCAGTCGGGCGGGCAGGGGTGGTAACTTTGGCGGGGTTCAATCTCTCGGCATATGCACAAGCTAATGGACGTCCGTCTGGGGAGGCAGAGGAGGCCGTTCTCTTCTAGTTCATTCTTTCTCGTGACCCAGATTTCTCGCCAACCGTCTCAATCAATCCCAGCGCGATCCCTCAAGCTCCATACGGTATAAACGATATACGACGTGCCGATATACCCAGCCTGCCAACCTAGCGATTGACTGACTGCCTTGCATCGCATCACACATATCCCCCTCACCGGCGTCGTGGCCTCCCTTCTCCTTGGTTGGATGTGTGATGTGGACAATGATAGAAAGGGGGTGACAAGTCGGCCGGATAGGTACCTACCTAAAGTAGGTATCTACCTACCACCTACCTACCACCTACCTCGCTTCCAACCAGGGGTTGTAGCTCGACCACCGGCCGGCACCATGATGTCGACCAGGTAATGATCGCTGTCACACGACAACGGCGGTGTTCCATGGGAGGGGCTCGAAGGGTTCGGAGGTTGGACGCGCAGCTGTGTTGGTTCGTGACGATCTCCCCTTCTGGATGGCATGCCTCCGAGCCTGTTGGGCAAAGTTGGGCAACATTGGGAGAACTGTCAGCTACCGTAGTTCCATCCATCCGTCAGTGCCGAAGAGTAGGGAGGTACGGTTAGCAGGGTAGTTTTCGAACGGCGCCGTGTTGGATCGAGCAGAAGACAAAGAAGCACAGCGCAGTCGAGAATCGCAGTCGAGAATAAGAAGCAGTGATATATCTATCCTATGGGATTCCCCTGTTAGTGATAAAGCATAGTCGAGAACCCCATGTTCTCAGATTTTGATCTTCATAGCCTCGACCCAACACATCGTTCCAGGTCAACACCAAGCAAGTAGACATACAAAGACATACAAATAGGAGAAGCACAAGGACATCCATGGAGCCCCACGACTCACCGACCACCAAGGCCCCATCCCCACCCTCTCGCCCTTCCCAAGACGAAGCGCCCGAGAAAGTAGAGATGAAGCTTCAAATCCCCTCCTCCGGCCCCCACCATCATCATGAGGAAAGCATCAAGGACCACTGGAAGTGCCTCGCGGCCTGCACCCTGATGTCCATGTGCCCGTTCCAGTACGGGCTCGACTTCGGCCTCATCGGCGGCCTGCAGGCCATGATCGGCTTCCTCCGCGTGTTCGGCCACGAGAACCCTGCCGTGCCGCTCGGCTGGAATATCTCCACCGAGCGCCAGCAGCTCATCTCGTCGCTCATGACCCTCGGCGCTTTCGTCTCCTCTGGCTTCGCGGGGCCCATCGCCTCCCTCATGGGCAGGAGGCCGACCATCTGGGTCGCCAGCGTGCTGTGCTGCGTGGCCAACGTCGTCATGATGGCCACCACGGACATCAACGGCCTGTACGTCGGCCGACTGTTGCTCGGCATCGCCAATGGCTTGTTCATGACTTTTGCGCAGCTGTATATCCAGGTAGGTAGGAAGGAATGCTTTCCTCGCTCGCTCGCCGACCCCTTTCCTTGCCCCATGCAGCCGGGAAGTGGTATGGTATGGTAGGCTAACTGAATGTCAATCGCTCACTCGCTCACTGACTGCCCTGCCATTTGCGAACAGGAAACTGTCACCGCCCGCTACAGGGGCCTGATGATCTCAGCCTTCCAAGTCTGGACCTCCGTCGGCTCCCTCGTCGGCACCGTGGTGGACAACTTCACGGCCAAGCTAGCCGGGCGCGAGTCCTACCTGATCCCCCTCGGCCTGATCTACATCGTCCCCGTGCTGATGTCGTTCGGCATCATCTTCATCCCGGAGTCGCCCCGCTGGCTCATGCAGCACGGGAAAATCGAGCAGGCGCGGAAGGCCCTGCTGTGGCTGCGCCCGTACGGAGGGGACCGCGTCGAGCAGGAGATCAACGATATCAAGGACGCCATCGATAGCGAGAAGGAGATGGCGAACCACACCAGCGTCCGAGACATGTTCGCCAACCCCATCGATCGCCGTCGGACCATCCTCGCCGTCTTGACGCTGTCTACTCAGGGGGCGTCCGGTGCTATGTTTATGATCGGTGGGCTACCTACATAACTTTGTTCTCTAGTATCCCCCTGGTATCCCAGGCAAAATCCCCCCTAGCACATGTACTAACCCAGTCTCTCTCAACAGCTTACGGGACGTATTTCTTCGAGATGGCACACATCGGCCAGCCGTTCGAGAACGCCTGCATCCTGATCGGCGTCGGCGTGGCCGCCATCCTGGTCAACACCGTCGTCATCACCAAGTTCGGGCGGCGCCGCGTCTTCCTCGTCGTGGGCCTGTTCATCTGCGGTCTGACCCAGCTGTTCACCGCCGTCGCCTACACGATCTCGCCCAAGACCGTGCCGACGAGCAAGGCGATCGTGGCTCTTTCGGTGCTGTATATCGTCGCGTACAATGTGAGTGTGTTCTAGCAACAATAAACTTGAGAATCCGATAGGCAGAGACGCTGTGAGACTAACGAACGCGTCGTGCGTGGCTGGCGAAATAGGGGATGGTGTCAACATACGCCTGGGTTTCGGGCGGCGAGCTTCCGTCTCAGAGGCTGCGGTCGTACACCTTCGGCTTGGCGACGGCTGTGGGATTCCTCCTTGCCTGGCTGGCGACCTTCACGGCGCCTTACTTCATCAACCCGGAGTCGCTTGACTGGGGGCCGAAATATGGCTACATCTGGACGCCGTCGTGCTGGATTGCCGCGTAAGTTGATCGTTGCCTTATTTCTTTGTTGCAGCATGTGAAATTTGTTCTTGTGCGACTTCGCGGGCTTGATGCTGACCTTGATTGACCTGATGGCCTGCCTGCTGATCGTCTTCCCTCTGTAAAGCGCCTGGGTCTTCTTCTACCTCCCTGAAGTGAAGGGGCGAACTTTGGAGGAAATTGACGAGATGGTAAGCCACCTACACGATTATTCTCCTCGCTGGTCTGAACGACAATCTCCGATGGAGTCCCAAGGAAACATGCAGTTAAAAGTACCATGTGTCGTGCTGAATCTTCTCTGCAATTCAGTTCGAGGCTCGTCTTCCTGCGAGGAAGTTCCGCAAATACGTCTGCGTAGGCAAGCACATTGGGGCCGCGGCGCTGGAAAAAGACCCGAACAAGATCGAAGGTGAGGTTGTGCATGCCGAGAAGGTGTAGTAGGTTCCTGAGTACCTTGGTCGGTACAGGTAGGTAGGTGGGTATTCAAGTAATCGCCAATTCTCCGAGGCACCAGGAAAGGGGCCAGGGAGTCAAGGTCGTTAATTTGGGTATGACACACTCTTCCGCTGGAAGCATCAACACAGGATGAATCACCTGGCAGAATGAAGAGAGGAGAGACAATGTGCCCGATGCTATTTTCAATTGATAAACGAGAGGCCTAAAAACTCCTCCAAATGATGCAGACCTGGGTATTACAGAAGTGTTCCCGCCCGAGATCCTGGTGGCAACCAAAAACACCGCTGGCTTGCGTGAAATAGAGCTCACTCCATTGTGACGAACAACGCATTAACCAAACACCTTGAGCTCGATCCAACCACAAGCCACAAGAGAGAGAAAAAAACAGAAAGAGAATACCTAATAGTAATACATCAAGATCAGATGATTTCCCTCTTCTAGAATACTCCCTTCTTATTGCGCCTTTTGTACCACACTCAAGAGAGAACTTTCCGACTCTAGCTCAAATCGGACCGCATGTAAACGGTCCGTGAACAGCGCCGATCGAGAACTTGTGAATCTGTAGTTGGTGGGACATAATGGTTAGCAGGCTAATCAACATAAACAAGACGCCGCGTGAAAATACTCGGTTCGGTCTGACTGTAAGTCAAGTTAAGAGATGTTAGACTCACAATGTCCGCAATGGCCGCGTATGTGCCTGCAACAAGGGTGATCATGCCGATGACGAAGACCAGCCCGTTCGTGGCGGACAGGATCCAGTTCTTGCGCTCGTACCACTTGCCCTCCATGATGAACATGAACCAGAGTATTGCCGGGAAATAGAACGTGAAGCCCGAGACGAACAGCGCCGAGCTGATGGACAGCAAGTCAGAAAAGAACGGGATGGCCTCGGCGATGACGAAGGCCACGATCGTGATGACGGTGACCAGCCCCAGCCAGGTGATCCAGCCCGTCTTGGTGTTGATGAACCGGACGACCGAGTGCCTGTACACGCGGCCGTGGATGTACCGCGCCACCACGGTGGTGTTTATGCTGCCGCTGATGAAGATGACGGGCACTGCGACGCCGAAGGCCACCTTCGACAAGGTAGGTCCCGCGGACAGCAGCGCCGGCGACTTGACGTCTTTGCCGACGAAGGCGTAGACGGTGGCGCCCACGACGGTGTAGATGACGATCTCGATCAGGCCCAGGGCCCAGATAGACTTGACGAAGTCCCTCGGCGCGTGCATCTCGTCCATGAACGAGAACTGGCACACGGCGAAGCTGTACGCGAACACGATGTTGGTGACGGCAATGAACGCCTCCATGAAGCTCAGGTTTTCTCTTGGCCACGCCGACCAGTTCACCGCCGCGAGGCCGCCTTCAGCGTGGCTGGCCGAGACTCCCGTGCCGATTATGGTTATGCAGATCGCGACGATGATGGACGCGAAGTCAACGTACCCCAGGATGGCCACCTCCGCGAACGAAGGCGGGATCGCCAACAGCAGCAGGACGACGGCGGACGCCGCGCCGAACACGACGGAGCAGGCGCCATGCTCGGTCAGGGTGTTGAATGCGATCGTGCCGGTAAGCGCGTGCGACCCGACGAGGAAGACGAGCTGGCACAAGAACATGAAGCCGACGAGCTCGTACCCGAACCGCCCCATCATCAGCCTGCCCGCGTCGGCGTAGTGCGACACTTCGGGGAACTTGAGCTTGACCTGCCCCACGACGTAGCTAGTGTAGATGGCGACCAAGCCCAGGCCTACGCAGGCGACCACGCCGGTCACCATGCCTAGGCTGGCGAACGCGGACGGGATGCTGAGGGAGCCCAGCGCGATGGCCTCTACGATCAGAACGACCGTCAGCCGCTTCCACCCTAGCCTGTGGAAGTGCGCTGTGCCCTGCGCCGCCTTGTGCTTCTCAATGTCGGCTTGCCGTTCGGCTACGTCGGGGTCGCTGATCTCGCCCACCATCACGGCCTGGCCGCCGCCCCGTCCGGGGCCGGGCATCTGCCGCTCGACGTCGTCGGATGAGGAGAAGGAGTTCTTGTTGTTCATAACCACTGACTTCATCTAGAACGACATTGCTCTACTCCCCTGGCCTGTTACGGCACTGGATACAATGCGACGATGGGGAGGGAGTTGGGGGACGAATGAATGGTTGGTTGCTGACTGCTTTGCCGTCAGTATCGAAGCAAGGAAGCAGTAGTGGCCCGGTCTATGCTAGGGTCGCTTTTTCTGTTGAGCCTTGTGGGCCTCGGGGCAGTAACGACGAAGATGTGGGTAGCGGTGGAGGTTGCTTGTTGTTGTCGTTGATATTGTTAGGTGGAGGAAGGGAAAAAGGCGTGGGGGTGTGGGAGAGAAAGAAGGGAAGGAAGAAGGGGGAACACACGCTATTCTGAATTATAAGGGAGAGAATAGAAGGAACAAGGAACGGGAGCCACAACGACGGTTGATCAGGATGACGTGACTACAGGTAGGTACCTACGTAGGTAGGTACCCAACGTAGACACCGAGAAAGTCGCCTATCTCTCGACTCCTCCATGCTGGGTACTATATGATAAGGAGGGGGAGAGAGGAGGGAAGCCATCGTGGACCGATGCAGGAAGGGGCAACCACAACACTTCCATGCTTGTTGCTGCGTGTCGAGGGACCAGAGAGCGGGTAGTAAGGCTTAGCCAGGCACGCGCACAAAAATAAAGAAGGTGGGCGGCGGGGATCCGTGGGTTTTTTTCGTTGAACTAGACAAATTTGGTCCCCTTTTGCAAAGCATCAAGCGTCACGTGCAGGGAAAGACAGCGCAGTGCACTCGATCCGAAAACCGAACCTCCCGGCGACGGCGGTGGCAGCCGACTAGGATCATCATCTCGCCATTCTGGCGGTGTTTTGTTGGAAAGTTGGACGCCCGTCGCCTAGGTGGGGGGCGCTTAGTCGCTGACTCGGGGGGACTGAAGTTTTCGTTACCTCATAAGGCGCCGAGGTCATGAGGCTCAACGGCCTCGTAATAGCTCAACGGTAATCCTCCCGAGTCATTCTGTGTGTCAAGAATAACACTCAAAATACTGGAGAGACTCGAGAGACTGGAGACGGCACCCGCAACACAGGGAAGATTACGCAAAGAAATCTGCTTCGTTCTTGACGAGCAATTGCTATTTGAAAAGAATGAGGAGGGATATAGCGAAAGAGGAGATGGGGAAGAGGAGAAGCAATGAAGATGGGTGGAGGGACGGAGCGGGTGGAATGTGCGAGGGAGCGCGAGGTGATCGGGAGAGCACATCAGTGATGAAGAGAGTGAGACTTAGCTTGGGCTTTGAGAGGCCCAGTCTTCCAAGAGATCTTGAGATCTGGAGATCTTAGTGCTCAGCCGATGACCATCTCATAGCTTGCGAACGGTTGCTAGCGCAGCGGGCATGGGTGTGGTAGTGAGCTAGAAAGTGCGACTCTAGCGCAGGACGTGTGCCTCTAAAACGAAACGTTCCGGCAAGGGACGAGCCAGTCGAGCTGGACCCCGGGTAGATTTTCGAGGGGTTTCCTGGCTAGGTAGTACGGTCATGTATGCCATCGTGCCTCCTGGGGCTTGCTATTCCGGCCATCGTATGAGGGAAAATCAGTTCACGAACGATTTCTCGCTAACATCTTTCATGCACACCAGTGATGAGTGACGAGTGGCCCGTGACGACGGCATCATCGTCATCCATTCAGTGTTCACCCGTGGATATTTCCCACATACCTACCTACCTACCTAGGTATTCAGACCCGGGGAAATATCTTGGAATCTAACGAATAATCTACCTCATGGAGACGTGACAGGTCTCCAAACATTAAGCTTTACGACGAAGCCTCTTCTCCAGGGCGTCCGTCGTCGCGATGGTCTTTCCATTGACCACTAGGTAATTATCTCATGACTCGTCACGCGCGACACGGCAAGCCCGTCGGCTCGGAATAGAGAGGAAACTTGGGGGCAAGGGGGAGGAGCGGTCTGTTTTGACAAACCCGGGAGGAGGCTTGCGGCAGGATTTGCCTCAACAAGGCAGGTAGAGTTCATGTTGCTGGCCGGGTTTGTCCTGTGTTGCGATCAACAGTCGAGGTTGGCGATTCTCTGTGAAGATTGTACCCCTTTTTCCGTCGCGCAGGGGCTGAAAAATATTTGTGTGAGATAAAAAGGTGGGAAATTATCGAGAAAGCAAAATTGAAAACAGAACACGATAAGCAAAAGTTTAAAAAAGGTTAATTAATGCATCGTTGATAGAAAATCTAGTACTAATCTGGGTGTGATATGGCAGGCTCGGTACCCAGAACGAAAAAAGAAATCTCAAGAGGCAATGCTGGGAATCGAACCCAGATCATGAGGATCAGAACCTCATGTGCTAACCATTACACCACATCGCCCAAGGCGTCCTGTCTCTTGGATGGTTGGACAACCGGGGTGGAGCAAAGCCTATGACCTTAGGGCTGTCCGGCCCGACGCTAAGTGTGTCGGGCCTTGTTCGTCACAGATTTTCTCCTGAATCGATTCGGGTGCTTGCCAATACAAAACAACCAAGTACGGAACAGATCATCTCACTCCACGTCACGACTTCCATAAATCTACCTCGTTCTTCGCCTTGGTTGCCCAATTGATTGTGCATTTTCAAATATATGTGTGCAACTTCGTACGCCCGTAAGGTATACAGCGTCGCAATTGCGAAGCCGACGATAGCAATACCGTGTTGCATTCTCCCACCCAACCAACTACCTAGGTACCTACCCACCAAAATGGACCAGCGGGAAAAGCTCGACCTCCGAGACTCCCAGCCTTGCCTTCTCAACGGGTCCTCTTTTTTGGCAGAGCCTGACATGCGTTGTATTATCAACTCGATAGGGTAGCTGTTGAGATAAGGAAAATGCCCGTCTCCGAAGCATGCATTTCAGCCTAACCCGCTCGCTCGGCCGATCTGGCTTGCCTGTAAGGTATCAAGCAGGTTCTACGACAAGGGACTGGTTCAGCCGCACACGGAGTAGGTCACCAAGGCAGACAGATGCTGCGTTTCCCCGCCCGACTCTTGAACCGCACAGGAGCGCTAAAACATATATATGTAGATAGGGAGGACCTATGAGCGAAGGGGGCCTTGATTGAGTGTTGCGATATATACTCGCTCTATTTTCGCTCGTGCCCTTCGGCCTAGAACCTCCGCCCTTTCGCGAGATGGTAGCGATCGAAACCGGTCTATGGCGGGACTTCGCGTCTGGGACGCGGGTCCTCACGCTTCCACTCCGAGAGAGCAACATACTGCTCCAGGCACTGGCGCTACTCGTGAACCTGGCCGGCGTCAGCTTCTGGCACCTCACCGCCTATTTCCTGCACGCCTGGAAGGTGCGTCGCCGGCCAGGGCACGCGGGGAGTGATGGCGGAAGCGTTGTCGGTGCGACTACGACGACGACGACTGCCGTCGATCTGCAGCACCAAGTCAGCCTGCGCAACTCCGGGAGCGGCATCGGCACCGCGTGGGAGATGCTTGTGCTCCTACACGCTTGGTCGTCACCACCAGCTACCACTGCCAAGCGGAAAGCGGAGGCGACGGCTCTCTCAGAGCAAGATCATGAGAACATACAACAACAATCGTCGCCGCGTTCACTCTCCCGCCGCCTAGCAGCACACACGATCCTCATCGCCCTCGCCGGCATCGCGGTCTGGATGGGCTTCATCGTGGCCTCCCTCATGACCTCCAGCGTGGCGAACAAGGCCGAAGGCGTCGCCGTGGCGCGCGTGCGCGAGGACCTGTGCGGGTTCTGGCAGTACAACAAGAGTGACCCGTACGGTTACGGCGGGTTCAGGACCAAGGTGCTCCGGGACACGATCCAGGCCCGGGCGTACGTGGGCAGCTTCTATAACACGGTGGACAGCAGTGGGTCTGACCCGTCCTCGTCGGCCCGTTCCATCTTTGTTCGTCCCCGTCTACCCTACACAACCGACACTTCAGCCCCCTGTCCACTGCCGGACGCGAGTCGGTGCTTTCTGGGCCCGAACTCGGCCTTGAGCATGACGACCGATCTGCTGGATTCACAGGAGATGCTGGGCATCAACAGTCCTGCGGAGGAGAAGGTTGGTCTGCGCATTAGTGTGACGTGCGCTCCGGTATCGACGAGGGACTACATCGAGCTCGTCGAGACCAATAACAATACTTTCTGGGCTTGGTCCATCGGCCCTGCAGGGACTCCCGTGCTCGAGGAAGTGGCCAACTTTACATATTTATACAATCTCCGCACTCCGAACACCGATGCCACGTATATTATAGCGTAGGTCTTCCCGAAAGTCCTTGAGCTATCTGTCCTTCCCTCACCCCCCCTCACTGTGCCCTCCTTGTGTTCATATGCTAAGCCAGCTCGCCCACTTCCGCTTCCCTCCCCTCAGCCCACTAGTCCACTACGCCCCCAGCAACGCAACAGCCCAGAACATCTGGGATCCAATAGCCGAGTTCAACCGCACCGACGCCGACGTCAGCGTCTTCTTCCTCAGCCAGAACAACCTGTACTACATGACTCCCGTCTTCGACCCATGGTTCCTGGCGAACGGCACCTACCGCTTGAACACCTCCTCGCTCGGCTTCCCCTTCGAGCTCTACCAGCCCAACTTCCGCGTCGGCACCTTGGCCTGCGCGGACCAGTTCTCCGCCTGCAACCCCAACAACGGCGTCTGCACCAGCCCCTCAGGCGGCGGCCAGCTCCTAGACGCCGTCCTGACCCGCAACGACCCGGGCTTCAACGCCGCGCAGCTCGCGACCGTGGGCCGCCTCGTGTTCCCGCTGTCGACGATGGGCACGTACAACAGCGTGGCGGGGCTGGGCGCCGCGGTGCTGTGGGCGAGCGAGGCCATCTCGGAGCACCTCTCTCTCGGGCTGCCGGAGGACCAGTGGCGCCGCGAGGTGCTGGGGTGGTTCCAGACCAGCCTGGCTAAGCTGCAGGCGTACGCTGTGGCTTTTGCGTCGAACGGAGCCGCGAGCCGGCTGGGTGAGCAGGGGTTCGTGGCGCTGCCTTCGTCTTTCTCGTCGTCATCGCCGTCGTCGTCGTCGTCGGGGCAAGACTTTGTGGGAAATCTGGTGGGTCGAACCATCTCATCGAGCGAAGCAGAAGAGGGACTCGCTGCGCTGCGCAGGCAATGCTCTAATCAGCTCGTGCTCACGTCTGCCGAGGTACAGAACTTCAACTTTGCCGGGGTCTTGGTTATCGTGTGTGTCAGTGTTGGGCTCGTCGTTCTGGATCTTTGCCTCGATAGTATCGTGGACATGGTCAGCAGGTGGAGAAACAGACGAAAGAGGTCCGCCGGTCAGCCCACCTGGATGTCCGCCACGAGGAGGGCTCGCCAGGCCGATGACAAGTGGCACCTCTTGCGCATGGCCCCTGACGGGGCTAGTGGCGCCAATGGCCAACCCAGCGGCGCCGGATGGAAGCTCGGTCGTTGGGGCGTGCCCGTTCGCACGGATGGGCATGTCGGTTTTGAGCGACCGGCTATGATGGCCACGGCGGTTGATGATGACGGCGCCGGCGCCCTGGTCTCCTACCAACCTTCACCGCCTGTAGCAACCCCTGGCACTGATGGGGACTGGACTGGAAAGGGAGAGGAGAGCCAAGGTCACGCCAATGTTGGTGGGTATGTGCTTGGGGGTCATTGGGTTCGCCAGGAGTACCCGCTTCCTCAAAATCTAGGCGTTGGGTACCAATAGATTGAGGCTGAAATAACATTGGCTTAATAGACCCGAGATATCTATCTACCGTAGACCTGTCTCAGCTGTCGCAAGTCTTCAATTCCGCCCAGCCTGGATTGGTGGTTGCGCGCTACGGCGAACTTCAGTGACATCGCTAACGAGGCACACCATGACTGTCGGGTTCTCCTGGAGCGGGGAGTCGAGCCTAGACCAGAACACCCCAGTCAAGAGTAGCAGCTGAAGGAGCCGATGGCTACAAGGTCAGGGGCGATGGCGATGGCTCTTGCTTTTCATTGTCACATGTGTCACGGAAAGCCGTAGCCTCAGCTCAGGGACGTAGATTATACTCCAAGGTTTCTTGTAGACAATTCAGACAATCCCAGACATTTGCTCAGTCCCTACGGTTCGGAGATACGGCTTCGTTCGTGATGTGTGTCCTATCAAACGCGCAAACTGGAATTCAGTGGAGTCCGAGCGACACAGAAAATACGAGTTACGTGGTTCTGAATCCGAGAATCTCGGCCTTCGGGAGGCGGGAACCTGGTGGAATCCGCTGACCGACAGGCCAAGCTTCTGATCCCATCCTTTCTGACCCCACAAACAACGTGCTAAAGTCCAAGGGTTCTTTCCTGCGTCGGACGTGCGGCCGAGCAGCGCGACGGAAGTTGCGGTTTCCCATCCACGGATTTCGAGGCGGGGTTGCTGGTTACGCAATACGATGCCTCGTCAAAGGAAACGTGAGGGGAAGGTCATGATCGGGTTGCACTGGTAATAGACCCGATCAGGACCAGTCCAGACCGAACCATACTTCTTTTACCTCTGAATCTATCTGGCTGGCTCTCTCGTTGTCTTCGGGTGCCCCCATCGGGCGGTCAGACTTTGCAGAGAGCGGCAGCCCTGGGAAACCACAGATGACGAGTCATTGAGAAACGGGCAGCGCTAGCTTCCTCCCCGAGACACGCAGCCCACTCACACCGCCGACCCCGCTGAACGACAATGGCCAAAGGAACCATCATCGTCACCGGCGCCAACGGCGGCCTGGGAAACGCGATCGCGGAGAGCATACTGGCGGAGCCCAAGTACGCCGAGTACCATGCCATTTTCACCGTACGCGACATCGACACGGCGGACTCGCTGAAGGTCGTGATCGCGAGGCACAAGCTCGCGCTACACCGGATGGAAGTCGTGTCCCTGAACCTGGGAAGCATCGCGTCCGCCCGGGCCGTCGTGGACGACATCAACGAGCGGATCGAGGGTGGACACCTGCCGCCCATCCGGGCGCTGATCTTCAACGCCGGGTGGGAGGAGCTCACCACGCACACCTTCACCGAAGACGGCTTCGACATGACCTTCCAGGTTAACTACCTCGCCAACTGGCTGCTCACGATGAAGCTGCTCCAGAGCATGGACAAGCAGGCTGGGAGGATCGTGGTGCTGGGCAGCTCGACACACGAGTAAGACGAAATGAGCAGCAACTCTTGAACCCCTCCCAGACATGTTCCCCAGGAGGATGTTTTTCGACTCGCTGATGATGGACCTCGGCAGCCCATACGACCCACGCCACCAATTCTTGAAAATCTACCCTACGGAGGAGTGGAAGAAGACGCTGTTACCGAGCGTCGACGACGTCGCTAAGGGCAAGTTCAGTCCGCCGGATGGCACGCCGGAAGCTGGCATGCGCCGGTACGGCTCGGCGAAGCTCAGCATGGTCATGATGATGTGAGTGGCCGTCACTCATTGCGTACTCATCGTAGTCTCAACATGACGGCATGGAGAGAGATGCAGTCATACACACACAGAAAGGCAAAAACCAGCTAAAACCACACACCCCCCATGAACGCAGCCACGAACTCCAGACCCGCCTAGACGCCGACCCGGCCCTCTCAAACCTCAGCATCCTGGGCGTCGACCCGGGCGCGATGGGCACGACGCTATTGCGCCGCCAGGGCGGTTTCGGCTACTGGTTCATCGTCCGCATGCTGCTGCCGGTGGTGGCCGCGATCGCATGCTGGTGGCTGCCCAACGGCCTGCTGCGTACCACGACCAAGTCCGCGTCCGACGTGCTGCGCGCCGCCTTCGACGAGGAGGAGCTCGGCGGCGGGCGGTCCAAGGGCCGGTACTTCAACGGCAGCGAGCCCATGACGCCGAGCAGGGAGTCTGTGGACGAGGGGAAGAGGAGGGAGCTGTGGGCGAAGAGCGTTGAGTACACTGGGCTGACGGAGGGGGAGACGGTTTTGAAGGATTGGAGGTGATGTGATGGATGAGATTAGGAGGGATGTGGAAGAGGGATGGAAGGTAACCAGAGAAGGATATCGGCCGAGCGCCCTCTTAATCGAGGGAAGGTTGCCCTTGCTCTTCCCGTAAATTTTGGGCCCGCTGACTTTACTCCTTCATGCTGATAGATTCGAGAAGTGCCGGATGAGCAATGCCTGCTGGCAGCTGTCATCAGCGTGCGCCTTCACACCACCGCGACGCGATTCACAGTATTTATTTGTTGGCTGTAGAGTAGAATCCCCTTGATTTTGTATGAGATACTCAATAGATAAGATATCACGTCGCCATCTCGTCTAAACTAATCTCGAAGCTGTACTCGCTATGTGGTACATGGGGTATCTCATGGGATCATGTTTCGTGAGGGGAAAAAAAGGGGGTGGCGACCATGCCGCTCAGTCCACACATCTCAAGTACCTAGGTATTTAAGTAGGTGGGTACCAAATCTGAATAGCACGTCTCGATGGACTCTAGCTTCCAATGCTAGAGAATGCGTTACCACAGAGCTTTTCGGAGCGAAATTGCTAGATATCGTCCCATTCTCGTACTTGAACACAACCATGAGGACGTCCATGCCTGAGGCATTGCAGCGTTGATCATCAAAACGAGATAGAACCTCCCTGGACCTCCTCTGGTGAATTCTAAGCCGCGCGACCATTATTGCTGAAGTAATCACCTCTACCAACTTATTTTCGCTAGGTCCTCAGCAGCCGGTGTTGGGGCCTTGAATAGGTGAGCAGCTTGCCTCTCGCCCGAGCGTCACATTTACCTTGGGCGTTTAAGCCCGAGGCCTTACCCAGGCTCCTATACGGGTAGAAGAAGGGCAATACAGAGTAATGTTGGAGCTGAAACCTTCGAAATCTAAGCTACACACGAATATTACTATGAACTTATACATAGGCGGGACATGGAAAGGTCTGAGCAGACACAGAAGTGAACTATCGGCGCAGTCATTTTTCAAAGAGGATTCAACTGACAAGCGGCGGCACCTGTTCATGCATGTCAGGGTGCTGGTCATTAAATAAATATTGAGACAAGTACATGGGTAACCCAGAGTAAGAGATAAATGCTCGTTAATATATACACTGCACCCCAACCTCCCAGAGGCCAGGCTCACTCTGCCGGTAGCGAGGGTATTCGCCCATTTGAGGCGGACTCGCGCTACTCCTAAAGCTGGCGAACAAGCTTGTCCCCGCCGGTTAGAGATGAGGAAGGAAGTCAGACCAGTTGATGTCCTGATACACAGACCTTGGCAATGCCCTGAGTGAAATACATGCGGCAACCAAGCCCACAGTCCTCGCGGCGATGTAACCCAGCACGAATGGTGCGTGGACAACTACCTTCGCCCAGAAGGGCAGCATGGCCGCGGCCTCGAGAACGGTTGAGATCTCCCGGCCGCCGAAGACCACTCTTCCTATGAAGGGGGCGAAGTAACTACCTAGGGCCAGCGCCGCGACGAAGGTCGCGATGAGCCCAAGGTCGACAATGTTGGACACCTCCCAAAGCAGTAGGTCCGTATGGGAAGGGAAGGCGACCTTCCATCCGACGGCAATGTGCAGCGCGTAGTAAGCGAGCTGGAAGAGGAGAAGGTACACTGTCAACGGCCAATCCATGCCGTCCGGCGGCGTGATGAGGCTGTTGGCTATGGTGGTTCTCGGTTTTCTATGCTCGTCGATGCGGGGAACCTCACCCCTCTCTTTCGAGTCGAAGACTATCTTGAACCCGAACCAGAAAGGCGTAACAAGGCTCTTAGGGTCTGGTGGTGGCCTGATGAAGTCTAGAGGTGTGTGCTTGAAGACGAGATGCCGGCAGAGGGGCCCGCCGATCTGGGCCAGGGTCGCGTCGACCGGGAGCACAATTGCGCGGACGGGGTCGAGTGGCTTGTGGTACCAGAAGAAGAAGGTGTGTATCGTGCAGAGGATGAAGGCCAGCGTCTCCAGCTCGAGCGGAGATATTCCAAGTCCCTGCACAACCCTGCCAAGGCAGGAGGCGCAGAACCACGCTGTCTGGCCAAGTGTTACGACCCTCGCGAGGCCGTCGGCCTTGTTGACGGCCCGGATGTCGTCTGGTGGAATGCGAGGCATCGGCAGGTGGCCCTCCCGAACGAGGTAGGCGAGCTGGAAGGCGTCGACGGGGAAGGCGTCCTCGTTGTTCCGAAACGAAACCATGATTCCCCCCATGTCGGCGAAGAAGGCGTGCCGCATAGTCCAACCTCCATTCCAGCTGGTATCCGTTCCTCCTGAGCTCGGCTTCCGTTTCTCGCCGTAGCCCATCGTCTCGAAGGTTCGAACCGATTGCCGTGCGGAGACCCACTGCTCCGCGGCCGTCGCGACCAAAACCTCGGGGAAGAAGATGGCGAAGAGCTGCCACCGGAACTTATACCACACAAACCGCCAGCCGCTGCTGTCGCGCGGGTCCGTCAGGTTGAGACATAGCGAGGTCCATGTGCAGAGCCAGATCGTTGTGAGCGAGCCGTACAGGATGCTTAGCGTGCCTCGCGTTCCGGCCCCGGAGACCCAGCCGCAGGCGATATCAGGGTTTGAGCAGTCACTCATTCTGACAAACGATGAGAATGAAGGGCAATGGAAGAATGGATGAGTGTCATGGAAGCTCTCAGAGCCACAGATTTAGAAGAGAGGAAGGAGAGAGGGGTGGGAAAAAATCAAAGAAGGGGACGAGGCTCGGCGACGGCGAAGTCTATGTCTACGGTAGCTAACTCGCTGATTTTCTGATGGGCTGGGGCGAAGAAAAGAAGGGCGAGAGCCTTGCCTCGCTTCTGGGGACAAGGGACGATCAGTGACGGTGTGGCCAGCACTGGTTGCCTCCTCTTCCGACGAAACCGCGCATAGCTGCATGCTTGGACGCCTCGCGCGTCTGTCGTGTTCCGGGACAAAAAATACTCCAAATTGATGAAACCCGTGAGGACAGTTGCTTTTGATCAGGGTGGTCTGCGGTTCTATTTTGATCGGTTCTCATCCAGTTGGCTGAAATTGAGGACATGCGCTTACCGTATCCTGTGATTACCTACTTTCTGCCAATTATGATGATGCACGCCTCATTGCTACGGTCTCGAAATGCATGGTGCTAACTGCCTCCCTTTTTGCCCGCGGACACCAGCTGTGAAACCGGACCCCTGGTTGCACTCAGCGAACAACCAACAGTCACATTGCATGAGGTGTGGCGTCCAGTCAGGCGCGTTGGTCTGCCGCCCACCCTGTTGCTCATGAAAACCCATCCCTAATACAGACACCGCGCTGGACTCACCGGTCAAAATCTTCTTTTGCTATTTGCGAACGTCGTTGTGCGGAGTTCAGGTGTCGCACTTGATCTCGAAACAAAAAAACGCAGGGCCCCTTCTTTTCCAAAAGCATGGAGACTGGCTTCGATCCCAAAACAATGGCAGCACACGAGGCTGCAGTGCAGGCCATATCGGCGACCGTTCGGCGTCTGCACGCCCGGAAGGAGTCGTTCAGAATCTTCCATGGCTCTACGAACAGCACCCGGCCCGCCCACCAGGAAAAGGTGGTGGACATCAGTCGCCTGTCCAATGTCCTGCGTATCGACAAAGCCGCCAGGACGGCCATCGTGGAACCAAATGTGCCCATGGACAGGCTGGTGACCGCAACGCTGAAGCACGGGCTCATCCCTCCAGTGGTCATGGAGTTCCCCGGCATCACGGTCGGCGGGGGCTACTCTGGATCTGCGGGCGAAAGCAGCTCGTTCAAGTACGGCTACTTTGACCAGACCGTCAATCGCGTCGAGATTGTTCTGGGCAGCGGGGAAGTTGTGCAGGCATCCAAGGCGGAAAACCCCGACCTCTTCAAAGGCGCCGCGGGCGCGCTTGGCACTCTCGGTGTAACCACCATGGTCGAACTCCAACTCAAACCCGCCAAACGCTTTGTCAAAACGACGTACCACAAGACCAACTCTATTGCGGCTGCGATCGAGATGATCCAAAGAGAGACTTCTCCCACTGCCTCAAACGACTACGTTGACGGCATCATCTTCTCCAAGGACCATGGCGTGGTCATCAGCGGCAAGCTGACGGATGATCTGCCCGCCGATTCCACCCCTGTCACCTTCAGCCGTCCTTGGGATCCGTGGTATTACATGCACGTTAAGCAAAGGACCTCGACGGTAACGGCAGCAGATCCAAAGTCCGATGCGACCTCCCCCGTCGCGGACTACGTCCCGATCGCAGAGTACCTGTTCCGCTATGACCGGGGCGGGTTCTGGGTCGGGCTGGAAGCGTTCCGCTACTTCCCCTTCGTGCCTTTCAACCGCTTCACGCGCTGGTTCCTCAACGATTTCATGCACACGCGTATGCTTTACCGCGCTCTGCAAGGAAGCAACATGTCCTTCGGCTTCGTGGTGCAGGATCTGTCGCTCCCCTACTCTACGGTGGAGGACTTCATCAACTACTCAAGCGCCGAGCTCGACATCTGGCCGCTGTGGCTCTGTCCACTGCGCGAGATGTCCCCGCCTTCTTTCCACCCGTCAACCACACTGCCGCACAGGAAGGACATAGCTGGGAGTGATGCCACCCCGAAACCAATGCTGAACATCGGGCTCTGGGGCCGGGCCTCCCACGACCTAGACACTTTCGTGGCCCAGAACCGCCGTCTGGAGGCGAGGTTGTCCGAGCTGGGCGGGCGCAAGGTGCTCTACTCCCACGCATACTATACCGAGGACGAGTTCTGGGCCCTGTACAACAGGGACTGGTATCTCGCTCTGCGGGAGAAGTACAGCGCCGGAGGGCTGCCGACAGTGTTCGACAAGATCAAGACTGTCACGAATAAGAAGAGCCGCACACCCAGGGCTGGGACCGGGACCGGCACCCTCACCGATGCGGAGCCGTCATCGACTAGCGGGTCGCGCCGAAGAGTGGGGTCTCCGGGGAAGGCGTGGTCGATGTGGCCGTTTGCTGGGATCGTTGGGATCCGCTCGGCCATCCGCAGCGGGGACTATCTGTTGCATCGGAACCCGGAATGGAGGGAGGCTCAGGCATTGCTGAAGGCGGGCGATGACGACAAGGACAAGCATGTCTAGAAATTAGACGAATGGCATGGTGAGTTTGGATTCTGTAGGATTCCCCTTGGCGACGGGAATAGTAGGTGCCATGGAAACACCAATGATTGATGTAGGCTTAGATTGATGAGATAAGCTTCTCGACTCATATACGACTGCTTCACATCGAGTGATTGACAGCGGGGACTGTGGTGGAATTCAACATTACCTAGGTACCTAGTCAATGGCGTGAGTTTTCGGGCACATCGCTTGACATCATCCACCTCGCTTTTTCTTCAGTGGTAGCATGTCTGCTGTCGGCGCTATCACTGCTCGGGGTCCACTAGAGTGGCAACTTGCCGAGCCTGCTAATGCACAGGACGGCTACTCGAGACGACTACCCGATGGCATTGGAGATTCGATAGTTGTTTCCTGCAACGTCCCAGCTTGGGTATGGTCAACCCGGTGGTGCCAACCAAGGAAGTCCGGCCTTTTGGCCCAATGGCTTTCCAGGAACGCCCGGCCTGTGCAGCCACCACAGACTTTGACCCCTCACCATCTGAGCGATGCCCGCTGCGATTGCATGAGGCAACCCACTGCCATCGGGCATCGGAGTATGAAATTGTTCCGTTCAGTTCCCCATTGCGACCTGTGCTGTCACACCATTTTCCCCAGGTGCATCCCATATGGGCGACAGGCGGGATGGATCATTTGGGTTATTATCGCATCGCGCCCGTCATTCGCCCGTGGATTTGGAGCCGATGGGCCGTTCCTTCGAATCCTCGCTGCCGATCTCTCGTAGAGGTCAAGATCATGCCAAAGCTACCTAATATTGGAGAATCCATGGAAAGCTGAAGAGTAGCAGTAGCTAATAGCTACGGCCGAAAGAAAGAAGAAAACAAATTCTCTCGACAATAAATCGTCTGTCCATTCCATTCATAAACGACGTCACGCAAACAAACCCCTCCCCTCCCATCGACTCCCCTCACTCCCACGTTCCGAACAGACTCCTCATCTCTCCCGGCGCCGTCATCATCACCACCATCATGGCCGCCAACAAATTCAACCCGGCGAAGGACATCCCCGACCTCTCCGGCAAGGTGATCCTCGTGACCGGCGGCAACATCGGCCTCGGCAAGGAGACTGTCCTCCAGTTCGCCAAGCACAACCCCTCCAAGATCTTCCTCTGCGCCCGCACCGAGGCGAAAGCTCGCGGGGCTATCGACGAGATCGCCGCACAGGTCCCCACCGCCGCCTCCGTCATCACCTTCGTGGAGCTGGACCTGGCCTCCTTCGACAGCGTCAAGCGCGCCGCTGCATCCGTCACCAGCCAGACCGACAAGCTGCACGTGCTCATCAACAACGCGGGCATCATGGCCGTGCCCGCCGCCACCACGCGCGACGGCTACGAGATACAGTTCGGGACGAACCACATGGGCCACGCGCTGCTGACGCGTCTCCTGCTGCCCACTCTCCTCAAGACCGCCGCAGAGGACAAAGCCGCTGCTGGCGTCCGCATCGTCAACGTCTCCTCCGCCGCCGAGGCCTGGGGCCACAAGAACGGACCCTACCCCTACTCCCAGCTCAAAACCGACATGGCGTCCACCGGCTCATTCGCGCGATACGGCATCTCCAAGCTCGCGAACGTCCACCACGCGCGCGTCCTCGCGGCGCGGAACCCCTCGCTGACCGTCGTATCCGTGCACCCGGGCACGGTCAACACGAACCTGGGCAGCGGCATGCTGCAGCACTACCCGCGCGTCGCGCCCGTGCTGCGCCTCGTCGGCGCCGTGCTGCTGTCGGTCGGCGCGTCGTCCGTCGCGCAGGGCGCCAGGAACCAGCTGTGGGCCGCCGCGGGGGAGGGGGTCGTGTCCGGGGAGCACTATTGGCCGGTCGGCGTGGCGGGGAAGGGGAGCCCTAGCGTGAGGGACGAGAAGATGGCGGAGGAGCTGTGGGAGTGGACGGAGAAGGAGCTGGATGCTGTCCTTGTGTGATGGCTCGATGAGGAGGGGCGGGTTGTATTGTGTTATGAAGTCGGGAGGGAGACAGGCTATGGTCTGTGGGCTCATGATTCACCCATTCTCTCTATTTCGTGGTGTCTTGGGTGTAATTCCAAGGTGTTTTCTGTCTGGCCTTAGTCTGCCTTATCTCTATTAACGTATGATGCTTAACATGAAGGCTGATACTTCTTAGAGTGGTATAGTACTTCTTAGTAGCATTCTGCCTGGTATTGATTCTCCATCTGTGCCGTCCAGGTCAGTTTAAGAATGCACTGTGAGCCGCTTAGGTATTTAACACAACGTACAGGTCGGCCTACTAGGGAAACGGCTGATCGTATTAAGTAGCTTCTGCCTACCTAATTCATGAGTACATGACAAGGTTGAAAGATGAAATATGATCTATCAATGCCAAAGGGTTAGGTAGGTATCCTTTGCTCAGAGGCTGTCCTTTCCCTGCCCGTCCAAGAACCACCTCGGAGGGTCTCAAGCAGAAAATAGACGAAAAAGATATGTTGACATTGATTCTCAGAGCCTCTTTCTCGGTCATCGATGTTGAAAGATGTAAAGACGTGGAGTCTTTAAAAAGCAGGCGATAAGCGGGAATTTCAGCAGAATCCCCACCTCGCCCACAGGAGAAGGGAAATGTTAATAATACACAACTGGATAACTGGCAGAAGCCTGCAGTAACCATTGTACATCAAAGCAGGAATACAAAGCGACGAAACCAACGAACCAATGACTCAAATTCCAGTGTGCTATCCTGACCCCCACAAGCTCGATGGTCATGCTGCAGAACCTAACCGACGCCTGGCGGTCTCTAAATCCCAGATACCTGTCCCCTAGATTGCTAGAATCTAAACAGAGAGGTGAGAGGAGATCCAGCCGGTTACCAGATGGAGTCTTATTACAGACTAGCGAGTCGGGATGAGGAGGAGAACGTGAAGACCTCAAAATGCACAGAAAGAGCGGACGGTAAAGCAAAAGTTAGATCCGGAAACCAAAGAAATAATAAGAGAGACTGAAAGACAAAGAAAATCTTCATGCTGACAGCAGAGTGTTTATCAGCCTGTGTAATTAGCGATCCAGAAATCCGAGGCAGTGCCAACCCCCTCCTCTCATGTGCTTCCAATCTTCAGGGGTCGTCGTCAGTCACATGGCTCATATACCACCTTTGCTCTTCACTGCCGCTGGCCGGGTCCACCAGGGTGGTTACCGGGGTGGTTACCAGGCAGGAAATGGCGAGGATCGACCGGGTTTGTGACGGACTCTGCCAACAGCGACGGGTCGAGGAGACCCTCATCCAACAACGCCTGGCTGTTAGACATGTGGAGCATAGCGGCGGCTTGGGCACCATTGATCATTGGGACACCCGTACCACCCAAGCCGGCCATGGCGGTGGACATGAGCATGTTAGACCCGAACATCTGCCCGGCCGGGGCGGCTGGTGACATCATCCCAACAGTTGTCGCCATGCCTGCCATGCTGACCGGCACCGAGGGATTGGGCAGGACTTGGGACATTCTCCCGCGAGGCACCCTCATTCCTGCCACGCTGGCTGCACCCAAGTGATTGGCTCCTGGGGGCATTACCACGCGGGATGCCCCCACGCTTCCCATGGCGACAGCCCCGTACATGTTAGGGGCGTGCATCGGCGAGCTAACGGTGTTTGCATTGGCGTTGGCGAGTACAGCCGGGCTCACGAGTCCAGTGTGGTCGATGAAGGGGTTTGCCGGGGGAACTATGAGCGGAGGGCTGGGGACCGAGCTATACACTGACCGCGAATCAGATCTAGCGGTGGTTCCCATGGTCGCAGTGTTGGTGCTATTGGTCCGGCTGCGAGCGACCGGAGTCATGGGCCCACGAGCGGGCATGCCAGGATGAACGCCAGCGGGCACGCTGTTTCTGGGAGTTGGGCTTTGGGCCAAAGTCGGCGCAGGCTCACGCGTACGTGATGATGGCGTGACCAAGCGTCCACGACCTCTTCCGCCGCTTCCGCTTCCGCTTCCGCTTCCGCTTCCGCTTCCGACTCCGAACCCGCTTCCGCCGTTGCCACGTCCCATAGCAGAGCTATTGCCATTGCCCGGCACGCCGCCGTGGGCCGCCGCTTTCGCCCGTGAAAACGCCGCATAGTCATGTGTTAATCGGACAGCAGCGTGCCCGAAGTCTTCATACGACGTGAAGCTGAGAGTCCCGTAGCTGCCGGAGGAGGGCAATTCAAAATTGTGGAAGTGGTCTGCACCTCTGATGTCGCAGGTCCGATGGGGCTCAGTGCGCAACTGAACAGGTGCAGCGTTCGTGCAAAATCTGATCGAGTCGCTGTAGTTGGGTTGGGAATCGGCTTGGGGATTGGCTTTGTTCACGTCCTCGCTCTTCGCGGCTATGGCGGTGTTTTGCTCGTGCTTCTTGAGCATCAACTCGATCACCTCTGCGTCCGAGAGTGCGGGCTTGTTGCCTTCGCCCCCCTGATCTCTCGACACGAGGTACTGACGGATCTCCTCGATGGTCGGCGGGGCGATCAGCGGCCTGCCGGACCGTGAGTTGCGCCAGTTCTCGTTCTTGGCCGTGATCTGTAGGGACCTCATCAGGTGCAGGCTGAAGGCTTCCGCGATGGGCTCGAGGTTGAAGCTGCTGATGTACACTTCCCCATCGTCTGCCAGCTCATGATTCACCATTTTAGCGCCGAAAGGCCCCACGACATAAGAATCAAAGGATTCTGCGCTTAAACCGGCGGCAGTGCTAAGCGAAGCGTCTATCGGGTTGTCGTCAACGGCCTCGTCGGATTCTGCGAAAGACGCCTCCTGATCAGAAGGATCGGCGATGGCGTCGATGGGCCCAGCGGTGGTTCTCGGACCAGACAACTCTCCACCTGGTCGATGCCGGCATCGCTTCTTCGCGCGAGGGCCGAGCTCGTGCTGTTGATGCAGTAGGGCGGGCGACGTGTGAGGCGCCTGAGCTGTGCGAGGCACGACGCCGCTCTGACTGAGAATGCAGCCAACCGAGCTGTTGACTGCCCCGAGATCCGACATGCGGTCGGCTCCCATGGTCGGCGAGAACATGGGAGTCGTGGAATCTGTGGGGCTTCGATTTCGGTTTATACGAGCGCTCTGAGGAGTGGTCTGATGAGAAACGAATGCCATACTGCCCTGCGCGAGGGCTCTTGGGTGACCTGCGGTAGTGGCGACCGGCATTGATGATGGGGGAAGCGTCGAGGATGTGAGGCGCAGGAGGTCATGGTTATTGTCAACCATATCAGGGGTTAGTCCGACCCCAGCTCCAGCTAAATACCAGTCAGCGATTACTTTCTTGAAAACAAACACGCCACGGCGGAGAGAAATAATGCTCTCTTGTGCCGCAACGATGGCGGGCGAGCAAGACGGAGCGATAGGCCAGCGGTTGACTCGAACGTACCATTTGGGAAGCTGGCGGGATTCAAGGACTGGCACGCGGCGAGAGACTGCATCAGTGACGGAGTGGCAAAAGTAATCTGCGTTGGCAATGAAGCCTGCGTCGAGGTGGGAATAGAAGCATTCTGGTGCAGTGCGCCGATAGAGCTGGGTTGCGACACTCGAAATTGGTTTGGGTTGGGCGTCGTGGGCTGGCCGGAAGCGGCCGCTCCCGGGCGACTGCCCCCTCCCTGTGTGGCTTTAGCTCCGGCGCGCATGACTACCATCTGGTCTTTGGGGCGCGTCGGTGACGATATAGAGAATGGGGGAGTCTGGCTTTGGTGGCCTTGCTTGGTGTCTGATGAGGGAGGGGATCCGACGGGAGCGGGCTGCGAAGAGAGGTAAAGAAGGGTCAGTACGAGGAGGAGCTGGGGCCAGACTCGAGGAAATCATTTATACGTAGGCTGTTGACGGAAAGTTAGAATAGATAAAGTTGGATGACAGCGGTACATACGTGTACGGTTGAAGTGGAGTCTTGTTCTTCGACGGCCTCCGTTGAAGCTGCACTCTTCTCCTCGACCTTTAGCTTTTTTGATGGGGGCATTTTACTCTTATCTCTAGCCTTCTTCAGAACAGGCGGCGGAGGTGAGGCGACTGGAGCCGGACTGCTGGTTCTGAGGCTTTCCTTGGACGACCTCTTCCGCCTGCAGACGACAGATGTTAGAATCGATGCGTTGAAGCCCTCGGCCTGCTCGTGGCCACGGAAGGGCTCAGGTCGTAAGGCACAAAACGAGGTTGGCGTTAGATTGAGGGGCGATGAGCGCGTTGGCTGAACGAAGGTTTCAATGTGGGCGTTTGAAGTATGGAAGATGGGGGTTCTGTTAAGTAACGCATGCGGGAACACTGTACTCACAAGACAGACGACTTGAGGTACTTGTACTGGCCCATCTGGAAAGTCTCGTCATTGTACCTAGCTTGGAAATCGCGGATCAACTCGTCGGGAGACGACACGCCAAGCCGCGTCTCGAAGAAATCTCGCTGATCTTGTGTGTATCTCCTCGTGGTCGGCGCCATCTTGTCGCGGTGGGCCGGGACTGACGTTGTGGGCGCGTCAATGAATCGTCGAGCCAGCAAGCTGCATTACGTGATGGTAATATTGAAGTCAGTACTAGATGCGTAAGACAGGAGGTATATGAGGTTTCGAACCCGACGTATCGTAAACACGTTCAGCACCTGTGGGGACGTGGCTTGGACTGGCATACCTGGGTTAGCAAATAGCAGCGCGAGTTACTCGCGTGATAGAGTGATGCGAGTAGTGGTGAGCGAGGGAGTTAAATGGGGAGGTGGAAGGAGAATGGTTTAAATGGGCTTGCGGAAGGTATTGAGGCGATGGAATGCTGGGGGTGAAGATGAGCACCGGTGCGCGCAGATCGACAGAAAGAGCTGGCTCACGAAGCAGACATATATCGCAGGAATTGACCTCGGCGACCATGTCAGGAAAGGTACACTCTTAGTGTCGCGTGGGAGCACGATGTGACTGAGGACGCGGAAAATCGATAATCAGTCAGTCTAATCTCGATATTCACTGATCAGATGGAACATGCGCTTCCAATGTTGACACCGGCATCTGTGTGCATCTGGATGCTTATCTCATGACAATTTGAACATCGGTGGGCAAGGACAAAGGGCTCATATTGGAGGACCAACGGAGAGAAAGAGCGAACAGGCGGTGCCTGCTCTCATTTAGTAGGGGGAAAAAAATCAAATCAAGCTCACCATGCGAAGAGCAAACGAAACTTGCATCGGCATCTAACCAGTGAAATTCGCGAGACGTTCGGCACGGTAACGGCGAATACAGATATGACTCGGGACAAATTGCAACGACACTGAATGGTCGGGGAATAGGCCTAGGATTTGTATTTCTATGCTGTCGCCTCGCTTCGTCGGGGAAGTATCCCTTGCAGCCTTACCTAAGCTGCTCTGGTAGCTATTGGGTGCATCCAGTTAGCTCCATTTAGAGGCATCGAGTTCCCAGGAGCAAGCAACGCCCGACACAGATGCGGATGGTGACTATCGCCTTCGATTTGGTCGACTGGCCGGCAGGGCTTGGCCCTTGCCCGCCAGTTCGCCCGCTCACATCACAGTGAGTCGCCCTGGCTGTCACCCGGTCTGCCACGGCGCCAACGATGCACTCCTTGCCCCTGAGGCGGTTGGAAGAAGTTTCCCAACGATCATCTCGTGTTCCCAGTATGAGAGGCCAGCCTGGATGGGTGCATCCCTACTGCCCTGAGTTTCTGAGGCTAACTGAGCAGGTAGTTGAAAACGCTCCTCATTGAGGTGGACTCTCCTGCTCTGCACAGCCGCTCGCCCATGGAGTCGAGAGACACGCCCGCAATGTGTCTGCATGGCAAATCCACCCACACAGTCCTGCCCTGGCGTCGTCGAGACCAGCGAGGCAAAAATAGCATCATGTCACCCGACGAGCTCAAAGGACGGTTGAATGTGACTAATCATTGAGTATCCTCGATGCTCTAAGGGGGCTTTCTCGAAGTGAAGAGCCACTGCGAGGTCAACAACTGAGAATTGCACGACGTCAATACCTAAGGACCTAGGTGCTTGCCTTTCGTTTTGCCCCATCCCTATCAATTCCACGTGGGATTTTCAGGCGAACGTTCAAGGCTATCACGCGTCCAGGTCACTCATAAGCTTGCCGTCCCTCCTCGACGTGCCGCGAACAGCTTGCATCAGAGCCCGCTTCGCACCAGCAGCCTGGTTCGGACACTCGCCGGCGGCCGCCTCGGGCTGGCAATACGGGCCCGGGCAGCAGGTGTTGCCATTAGCCATGCATTTCTGGCCGGAGGGACAGTCGGCGTTCCGTGAGCAGGCCGGATATGCGTCACACCCGTGGACGGGCGACTGGAAGCAGACGCCGTTGCCTGAGAATTGAGTGGCAAAGCGAGATGTCGTTAGTGAGACAAGGTATTAGGGCTACTGAAGGGGGGTACTTGGGTTATGATCAGGATGGAGTGGGGAGGGGAAGAAGATAAGTACCTTCAACGTCTGCGCCACAGTCACAGCGATCCTCAGACGAAGCACACTGCGGCCGCGAGCGGCAGCCTTTGGGTACAGCGCCGGCACAGCGGGTCGGCACTGCCGTGTCAGTGGCGGTTACGGTTGCCTGGTCCAGCGTCGTCGTCTGGAAGGTGGTTGGACCCGGGACCGTCGTCACGCTTTCGAAGATGCCCCAGCAGCTGCAAGCAGACTTGTAAGCAGACGCGCCCGCACAGGGGGACGCGTACGCCGGGATCGCGGTTGGGACCACGGTCACGGCGGCTCGGGGCCCGAGGGCTCTGGGTTGGTCCTGCTGCTGCTGCTGATCGCGCCGATAGACCCATCTGCCTGTGGTTGACACTGTCGTGGTGACAGGCTCGGGAGTGACCGTAACCATGACGGTTCTAGGGAAAGGGAGGGTATGGATGTTAGTGAGGGTGCGGATCAGGGGCGAGGAGGAGGGGCGACGTTTCGTGGGGACATACATGGTATCCGCGATCACCGTCGTGAGCTGGAAGCTAGAGCAGTCTGCTGAGCGGGAGGGGACACTTGGGGTCTTCCCCTCGCGGGTGCCGGTCACGGCGCGTGCGCAGTTGTTCGCATCACAACCGCCGTTGGTCCCGAGCACTGCACCCGCCGTGGAGAGGAGCAGAACAGCGATCGCCGTGGACTGCATGTTGAAAGTTGGAGTGGCAGAGGGGTTAGGAAGAGGTGGAAGGTTGGTCGATGATTCTACGGCTCATGAAGCACGTTGAAGACACAACAAGCTCTCCCCCTTTTGGAGCCGCCGACACTGGCAATATTTATAGACAGCCGGGACTGATGAGAGTCCAGGGGGCTCTCCCTTCCATGCACGGGGCAACAGGTACATTCGGTCAATTAAGACGATGGACCCGACGGTCTGGCCGACGACCCTCCCTGCTCTGACAATCGCAAGGGGGCCAAGGAACCGTTGCCGAGGCCTCGTGCCCAATGTGTGCATCGTGGCCCTCGATGAGAGATGATAAAAAAGATCTCAGCTCGGATCCCTCCCTCGTCTCTCTGTCCCAATGCGACGTTTATACTTCGTATTACATCAATAGTCTTTCGAATTTCTGGGATTAGGGCTAGATCTTTACCCCTGACCGTGGCATTCAGCTGTCATCACGTTGTCAGATTTGGCTGGGTTCGACGCACGTTTGCAGCTGGGATTCTGGGGTCGCTTCCGATCTAACGGCCAGGGAGTTTCTCATTCGCCGACGGCGGCGCCGCTGCCCCGATGTAGCGTTGCCGATGCAACATCAAGCCACAGTCCGGGAATGGCGTCCTGCAGGCCGTTGGGTTCTTTGGGACCTGGACCTGCGCATTCAACAGCCAGTAACGCTTGACTGCAGCCCTGCAAAGCTACCTAAGTTGTAATATGTAGTTGATGTATTGATGGGGCCAACCAGGACAGTCAAGCGCTCAAGGAGGCGGTCAGTCATGCAACACAGGTTCTTCGATGCACTGCCCCCTCTTTCTTCCTGACAACTCTCTTCCTCTCACGGACCTATATCTCCGCAGCAGCGAAAATGGGGGCCGAAGCGGCTCTTGTTCGTTTTTTCCGACGACCTTGTTCTTTACATAACAACGGCCGGAATGTCGGGTCTTTTCGATCGAGTTCCGAACATCTCCGCCACCTCTCTCCATCTGCTCAACGTGGTGCCTCTCGGGCGTCTCTTCCAGGTCTGCATGAATATGGCGTGTAAGTAATTGTTTCATGTATTTAAGGCTGATTGTTCGGAATGCCTTCAAGCTTTCTAGCTATGGTTTCCTCCGGTTTCCTTACAGTCGTATGCTGTGTCCAAAAATGTCTCCAGCCACAGTGAGGTTTTTATCATTAATTACTAGTGGTCTGCGTCCCTGCGTCCGTCAAGCAGGTGATCAAAAAGTTGAGTTGATTCTTGCGTTCCATCTTGTTACTTGGTATAGCCATGGATTATGGCGTCTTCTTCCTTGTCCCTCGAAGGACCTCGCGGCCTTTTTGTACCATCCGGTCGTTTTCGATAAATATCCCCTCTTCGTCCCCATGGACAGCCAGGTCGGCCATGTAGGCGCCTAGCTCCTCCGCTCGGATCGACCAGTCGTTCCCCATCACCAGTCCTAGCACGCTCGTCGACACGGAGTCTCTCGGCAGGACGCCTCCTGGTCTGACTATAAAGATCTCCAGAAGATTCCTGTGTCTCTCCAAAAAGCGAACTGCTTCGCCCTCGAATGCCTCCTGTTTGTGAAGTAAAGATGCAGAAGTTGGTAGTTGCTGGTAAGCGTTTGGTACTTATTATGCTGGTGGGATATGACGGGAAATGGAGAGAGTGAACAGCTGCAGAGGGTGGACGACGCTACGTCGACTATAATAAGGTGCTTATTGCGTACCTTGATCTTGCATGCACCAGGGCTCAGCCTGAGAGTCTTGGTGTGATCCTGCTCGGTCAGTTGCCCGCTCACGTGGATATATCTGAATCGGGATGACCTGGGGCAATCCCTGGACGCAAGGACCAGGGCGAAGGACTCGAGGAATGTGAGAGGATATTGAAAGTTGACTGTGGTGTCGCCATCTAGTGTTCCCATAGCCCTAGAGAATTGAAAGGTGGTCAGCAGGCTGGATACATGCATGTACCAGGTGGCGTGACCGGAATGCTATGTTGCCGTGAAGGACACCTATATAGGGCAATGCGAGGGACGAATGCCGCCCCTAACTTACCATATCATAGCATCAGAATCCCTAATAACTTCGAGGAGATGAGCAGGCCACTGGCCAAACTCTTCAACAATCACGTTGGCGAGTTTCTTGTTTCTTGAAATCTCCCCCTGGAGTTCGCGTCGTGACAATGAGACCACAGATGTGACAGCTGGGTCCTGGAGGCAATGCCTCAGGACTTCACTGCCGATCGTTCCAGTGACCCCTGTGATAAGTATCTTCATTGTGTTTCGGTGGGATGAGAGTTGTTCCCTATTCTATCATTCGGCTTTGCTGAAGTGGATGAGCAGCTGCGGGGTATTATAGTACAGAAAATAAGGCATTGTATTAGGCCAGTCAAAGGCTGCGGGGGATGTGAATGAACTCTCAAGGCCATGAAGAGCCCCTAAGGAGGCCAGCCACTGGCTTCGAGTGCTATTTAATCACCCGTGATCAAGGTGCGGCTCCACGCCCGTTACCGTCCAGCTGGGCCTCCAACGGTGGGACAAGTCCGAGATGTCTCGGACTCTGGCGGCCCCAAAAAAACCGCGCAAGGGTCCGTGACCGGACACCCTTCAGCAAACTTTACAGCACTCGCCTCTGGGTGGGCTCTCAGTGCTCCCTCCCACACAAGCACCCCCATGATCCATGATCGGTCCACATTCCAAAGAGCCCGATATTATGAATGGTAGCTGGGCATGCGCGCGTCGCCTCATTGGAGAGAAAGTCGGGCCTTGCAGCGCAGCCCCTGATTGTCACCCTCTTGATTGATGAAAGATGTTACCGCAACCCCCCACAATCGCGACGTCTGCTCAGTTTTTGCCCTTGGACTTCTTCCCAGACTTCCCCTCGCCGTCGCCACCTTTGTCGTCTTTGATCTCCTCCTCGCCGTCCTCGTTCTTTTTCTCTCCGTCGTCGGCGGGCTTGTCATCATTACGCTTTGCCTTCTTGCCGGGCTTACCCTCTTTCGCCCCTGCTGCCGTTGTACTTTGATCATCGTCGCCGCTCTTGTTCTTTGACCCTTTGCCCTTCTCCTCTTTCTTTGCGGCCTCTTCCTCCTCCCTCTTCTTCTTTTCTGCTTCCTCTTTCTCTTTCCGGATCCTCTCCTTCTCCTCGGCCTCGAGCCTCTTCCATGTTGCCTCGGGCATCACTCCTCCGGCACCGGGCTGCTTTACTTCCACCAGCTTCTCAGTTGCGTGGCGCATGCCGAACGACTCGCCCTCGGCCTTGGAGCGACCTAAAAAGCTGATGGCGATTGCGGAGCCGACCACAAAGGTGAGCACGAACCGGTAAGTGCCGTACCACGGAGGGGCCCAGCCGCGAGTCGCGGCTCTCGCGTCGACGAAGTACAGCCCTGTGAAGGCCGCGAACTGAGTGACCAGGGCATACTCGAAGGGCATCATGAGCGTCGGCCAGGCGACCAGAGGTGCCACAACGCCCATCCTATACCGCAACTTGGTGCGTCCGGGAGCCGACGACTTCTCGGCGAGCTCGAGTCCCTAATTTGACGACAATCTCTACTCATCAGCATCAATCCGGCTTGGGGAAAAGGGGC
Organism: Ophioceras dolichostomum; assembly: GCA_003049485.1. Lineage (NCBI taxonomy): Eukaryota > Fungi > Ascomycota > Sordariomycetes > Magnaporthales > Ophioceraceae > Ophioceras > Ophioceras dolichostomum. Next base: position 80,293 of record PYST01000134.1, read on the forward strand.
ACTGTGCAATCCTACCCAGTGGATGGCTCCGATGAAAGAGATGAGCACGGCTCCGTATCCCAACTGTATCGGCTCAATGAGACTGATGAGATATTCTGCTGTCTCGTTGCTCATCATGAAGCTGTTCAGAATGTTGCTCGAGGTCGGCCACGGCGTTCTAATGTTCCATCCGAGGTACAAGGTGGAGAGGGATGTCGCGAGGTATGGGAGTGTCCCTGCGAGACCAAGTCGATAGGCATCGCGAGGGACAGCGGAGAGATCGAAAGTTGACTTGACGGTTTGCTGGGCGGCGAATTTTGTCAATGCGGTTCTCCTTGCATCACAGAGCTTTTGGAGACGAGTGAAGGGGGCTCACCAGATCAGATTTGACCCCCTTGAAGACCCCCACCTGATCGTCGTTGGCGGTCGGCGGCTCGAAGATTTTGCGGACGCTGGAGTCGACGGTGACCTTTTCAGGTTCCGACCGAAGCTTCTGCTTCGCTACTTCCTTCTCGTGCTCTCTCTCCTCCTCGGGGATTTTCGTGGCGAACGAGACACGGGAAAGGATTACGTGGTGCCCGGACAGTGGCCTTGGGCAGGCACGGCTTGGTGTTTGGGTCGAAGACACCACTCCCGCTGTGGCTGCTGGGCGCGTCACATTCGAAAGTGTCCAGTGATGGGCCGCTCGGGCTCCAATTGCCCTCACGGAGCTGGACAGAAGCGGCCTGGCACCGCGAAGCATATTGAATGAGGTTGGGACAGAGGGTGTTAGATCGTGTTCGAGAACCTGCATATATTGGTAAACTGACGATACAAACGCAGCTGAAGCTTGATGTGATCTCGGCGTCCGTTCTTGTCTGCTCAAGAAGCTGGAGGAGTTGAGACTGATTCCTGGTCGAACCTGGCCGGGAACTAAGATTAAAATACACCTGTGTGCCCTCGTCCCACGGGAGCACCTTCCACCATAATAGCTTGAGAGCTAAGTGTGCTGTCACTTTTGTTCATCTGCGATGGTCTGTGACGTAATGGTCCAACTTCAGGAGGGAGGTCGCGAACGAGAGCTGGCGGGGTTTGGTGATGAGAGAGAGGAGCTAGTCCCACCCCATCCGTAGATCTCAAGCCACACCAAAAAGGCCGGGACCTACGCTTTCGTTGGCGATCTCTAACTCGCCAACCACGGACTGGAGAACAAATTGCGAGCTAGGCGAGTATATTACCGTTCAATCGACGGTTCAGCTGTGTCGTCGAATTTCTCTGGCAGCCGCTCGCGCTTTTAGAACCCGAACATTTCGGGCTCGTTGCGCTCTACATCTGCGAGAGTGATTGGAGCGGTGGCGGCGGTGGCGGGGCACTTCTCGCGAACCCCTGGAGTGCTCCTAGTCACCCCACACAGCACCAGAGCTTTGATGCGATGACGAAGGGGAAAGCACGAGCCAAGCCTGCGGTCGTGCAGCGTCATCCACTTGCCTGCGCCTCTCCTGAAATCCTTGAGGACGACTGCCCGATGAAACTGGGCCTGAGAAAGAGGCAGCGCCGTTGGACATTTTTTGTTTGGTGCCATTTCAATGCTCAAGCGTCTTGATCTTGCGCTTCACGGTTCATCCTAGAGCAACCTCATTTTTCCGCTTGTTGTTGTACTATAGTTTATCGAGGATACCCTTACCTAGACTCGTCCAAACATTGCCCTGACATCGTGTTGGCAGAATCGAACGTTGGTTGTACCCCGCAAGCCTAGCTGTGCCCCCCTCGATTCCTTTCCCACATCAAACTGCAGCATCCTCGCTCCTTCGCTCGATCGCGGCCAGTATTGCCCGTTCGTCCCAGACACACTCCTAGAATACGCGACACCTACGATAGCCTCATCGCGATCCCCTAAAGCGCGCCCGCATCCGACCCCATGACTTTCCGATCCTTCCTGACCTAAACCTCCGCATTTGTCTCCCAGCCGGGGTGACGGCACCGTCCGGCCAAGATGTTGGAGGGACTGGTGGCCGGCCTGATCAACCGCTTCCTGGGCATGTATGTCAAGAATTTTGACCCTGCCCAGCTGAAGGTCGGTATCTGGTCGGGTGATGTCCAGCTCCGCGACCTCCAGCTCCGACGAGAAGCGCTCGATCAGCTGAAGCTGCCCCTTAACGTGGTCGAAGGCCATCTCGGCGCCCTGACTCTGTCGATCCCTTGGTCGAACCTCCGCGGTGCCCCGGTCAAGATATTTATCGAGGATGTCTTCCTCCTCGCTTCCCCGAAAGAGGAGGCGGAGTACAACGAAGAAGAGGAGGAGCGCCGGAGACAACGGATCAAGATGGAGAAGCTCGACTCGGCCGAGCTGATCAAGGAGAGATCCCTGGAAGGACTCAGCGCCGAGGAGCAGAAAAGGAGCCAGAGTTTCACAGAGAGCCTGGTGACCAAGATCGTGGACAACCTTCAAGTCACGGTCAAGAGCATCCATATCCGATACGAGGACTCGATATCTGCTCCCGGGCATCCGTTCGCCCTGGGCGTAACCCTCCAAGAATTCAGCGCCGTCAGCACGGACGGCGAATGGAAGCCCACGTTCATCCAAGATTCCACCAAGACTACCCACAAGCTCGCGACCCTCGGCGCGCTTGCCGTGTACTGGAACACCGACTCGACTTTGTTCGGCTCCGGCCGCGAGGCCGCCACGCCAGAACGGGAACACCCGTCTCACAACGAAATCACACAGAAGTTCAGGGAGATGATCGCTAGGGCCGACGACGCCGACAGCCACAGCCATCAGTTCATCCTGAAGCCCGTGAGCGGGCAGGCCAAGATCGAGTTGGATAAGTCAGGGAGCAACCAGGTTCCCAAATTCAAGGCGAATCTGCTCTTTGACGAAATCGGCCTGGTCCTGGACGACGACCAATACAGGGACGGGCTGATGATGGTGGACCTGTTCCATTACTTCATACGCCACCAAGAGTACAAGAAATACCAGCCCAAGGGCGTCACGCCCAAGGAGGACCCAAGGGCCTGGTTCAGGTTCGCGGGAGACGCGGTGCTTGCCAAGATCCACGACCGGAATCGTCGGTGGTCTTGGGGCTACTTCAAGGAGCGCCGCGATGACCGTGTTCGCTACATCGAGCTGTTCAAGAAGCGGAAGCAGAGTCAGAGTCTCAGCCTCGCCGACAACGATGAGATCAACAAGCTCGAGTGGAAACTCGACTACGAAGATCTGCGCTTCTGGCGGTCCCTGGCCCGCAACCAATTGAAGAAGGAGAACGCCGCCGCCCTGAAGAACCAGCCTCCGAAAGAGGAGCAGCCGCAGCAGGGCTGGCTCGCCTGGGTATGGGGCGCCAAGCCCGCAGCGCAACAGCCCACTGAAGGGGAGATGGAGAACACCAAGATCACCGAAGAGCAGCGCAAAGAGCTGTACGAGGCAATCGACTGGGATGAGAAGAACGCGCTCGCTGAGGAAGTCGACGTGCCACGGGAGACTGTGAAGTTGCAGATCGAGGCGTCTCTTAGCACGGGAAGCCTGACGCTCAAGCAGAGCCCGCATGGCGAGACACGGGACCTCATCAGTTTCCACTTCGACCTCTTCAAGGCTAAGGCGATGAAGAGGGTGGACTCCGTCTTTCTTGATATGGGTCTGGGCGGTCTTCGTGTGAACGACGGAACCACTCCCAACACCTTCTTCCCGGAAATCGTCAGAGTCAAGGATGCACCGGAGGCCCGCAGGCAGAAGAGGCTGTCCATTGTCGAGCTGGAGCAGCACACGGAGGAGGCCTTCTTCCAGCTTCAGGTTGAGCAGAACCCTCTTGACGGTCATGGTGACGTCGCCCTCACGGCGAAGCTCAAGCCTCTGGAGATAGTCTGGAACCCCAACATCGTTGTGGGCGTTTTTGACTTCTTCCGCCCTCCGGAGCGCCACATGGAGTCGATCAATGCCCTCATGGAAACGGCGGGCGCAACAGTGGAAGGGCTGCGGGAGCAGACGCGGGCCGGTCTTGAGTTCGCCCTGGAAGAGCACAAGACCATCAATGCCAAGCTGGACCTGCAAGCACCCCTCATCATTGTTCCGCAGAGCATCACCTCCAAGAGGTCGACTTGCCTGATCCTAGACGCCGGCCACATCAGCGTGAACAGCGAGCTGGTTGATAGAGCCACCATGAAGGATATCCAGTCCAAGCAGAGTCAGGTCTATACCGATGAAGACTATCAACGACTCGAGTCGCTCATGTACGACCGCTTCGTCGTCAAGCTGACTTCCACTCAGCTATTGATCGGACCATCCATCGACGAGACCAAGACCCAGCTGGCGGAGAAAGACGATTCGAAGATGATGCATGTGGTGGACAAGATCAACGTGGACTTCGTCCTAGAAATATCTATCTTGCCCAAGGCGCCGAACCTCACGCGCGTCAAAATGTCGGGCCATATGCCGGTGCTCCACGCTGCCGCGTCAGACACCAAGTACAAGAGCCTCATGCAGATCATCAACGTCGCTATCCCGAAGCTGGGAGACGACCAAGAGCAGTCGTCTTCGTCATTGCCGTCAGGCAGCAGCACACCTGGCCTTATGCGGCCACGCCTAGCCAGCAACGCTTCTAGTCGATCCCGCACTAAGCAGGCCCATGGTAGGCGGCCATCACAGTTCCTCTCGTTTGCGCCTGCGCAGCAGGCCGCTATTGTCCTCGACGACGACGGCGACGATGATGAGGAATTTGAGGACGCGAACGATGGCTCTGCCAAAAAGCAACTCAAGATGCAGCAGAAGCAGTTCGAGCTCAAGTTCTCGGTCGGCGAGCTGCGTGGGTCCGTGTACCGAAGCGATCCCGACAAGAAGAAGCCGGATGCTCTGTTGGTAGAGCTTGTTGCTCAGAACTTCGACCTGCACTACTTTATTCGGCAGTACGACATGGTCGCCGACGTGTCACTTGGCTCTGTGACTGTTGACGACTTCGTCGACAACCCCCCTGCCGAGTTCAAGTCGATTGTCTCTTCCGGTGATATTGAGGACCGGAAACAGAAGCGCGAACTCGTCCATGTCAAGTTTGTTAGGGTCAAGAGGGAGTCACCCGAGTTTATGTCGGTCTACGACGGTATCGAGACGAATATCAACGTCGCCGTCTCCACGATCAACCTCATCGTCACCCGCAAGACGCTCCTGACGCTGCTGGATTTCATTCTCATCACGTTCGTCCCGAGCAACGAGGACGACAACAATATCGCCCCGCAGAAGGCCATCACTGACCAGGGCTCTGAGGTCGATGTCGCCGTCGAACCCCCGCCAGACTCCCCCAAGCAGCCACAGCAGCAGCAACCGGTTGCTGTTCGGGTGAAAGTGGACCTCAAGAGTATCAGGATGATCCTCAACAACGACGGTATCCGCCTGGCCACCTTGTCGTTCAACCACGCCGATGTTGGCGTCTTCGTGCTCGGGCGCACTATGCGTGTTTCGACGAGGCTCGGGGACTTGTCTCTCATCGACGATATCAACCTCGGTGTGTCCGAGGATTCGAGTCTCCGCAGGTTAGTCACCATACAGGGAGACGATCTGGCCGATTTCCGCTACGAGACATACGATCCCACTTCCAAGTCCTACCCCGGATACGACTCCTTGGTGCACCTCCGTGCGGGATCTGTCAAGGTCAACTTCGTCGAAGAGCCTTTCCGGAAGATTGTCGACTTCTTGGTCAAGTTCGGCAAGATGCAGGCCATATTCAACGCCGCCAGGCAGGCCGCTGCAAACCAGGCCAACCAATTGCAGCAGAGTAACAACCGCATCAAGTTTGACTTCTTGGTCAAGACTCCCATTGTCGTGTTCCCCCGAGTTGCCGTTCTTGGCGAAGCAAAGCGGGATCTCATGACGGCGTACCTCGGCGAGATTTACGCCGAGAATAGATTCGAGCGCCTCGGGGATTCCGAGGATGCGGAGATTGGACAGAAGCTCTCAGCCGGCATCCGGAACATCCGGCTAACGTCCCTTTTCCAATACCCCGGCGACCAGTCCGAGGAACTCGAGCTGATCGACCACGTCGACCTAGGCTTCAAGATTACGTATGCGGAGCACCGAGAGGGTGTCAAGCGGCCTGACATCGAGATTGAAGGCCACATGACAGACTTCAACCTGCGCGTCACGCAGCACCAGCTGAAGTTCCTCCTGGAGATTTCGAGATCCGTGCCGGCGGCCTTTGCTGGGGACCCCGATCAAGGGGCCCAAGAGGCCGAGCAGGAGGTCGACGACACGACTCTCGACAGGGCGAAGAGCGGCTCCCTGGAAATCGGCCGCTCCGATACGGGCGACGAGCTGGTTAACCTGTCACCCGAACTTGGTGTAGAGTCGGAGACCTGGACTCGCCTCGACTTGGTGTTCAAGGTGCACACAATCGGCTTGGAGTTGATCAATGGCCACGCTGACAAGCCAATCGGCGACCTCGAGAAGGCCAGCCTTTCGCGATTTTCGCTCGACGAAAGCAGACTGAAGCTGCGGATGCAGGCAAACGGGTCGCTGGAGGCGGAGTTTGTGATCCATTCTTTCACAATCCACGACAGCCGGCCACAGGAGACGAATAAATTTAGGAAGATTATGACGTCCCGTAACAAAAACGTACAGCAGTTCATGGCCAGCGTGTCGATGACTAGTGGTAGGACACGAGACGTGATCGCCATGGTCGCTGTCGACAGCCCACGCGTCATCTTCGCCCTGGACTATCTCTTCATGATCCAGAAGTTCGTCACAACTGCACTGGAGGTCGACGAGCCTGCTCCTATCGAAGACTTGCAGAGCCCGATCGAGACGCCCGACGAGTCGGACGCCGACTCAATGCAAGTCACCTTCACTGGTCAGAAGTCGGGCAGGAGTAGCACCAGCCGTGAGCCCCGGCAGGCCCCGAAGGACGACACCGGCCCTGCCATGAGGCTTGCGTTCCGGGTCAACGTCGTGGATGCACAGGTCATCCTGATCGCCAACCCGCTCAGTGCAAGCTCCGAGGCGATCGTGCTGGGCACCAAGCAGGTGCTCCTATCTCAGCAGCACGCAATGACCTTCCAGGTTTCCGAGATTGGCATGTTCCTCTGCCGCATGGATCGCTTCGAGGAATCTCGGCTGCGTATCATTGACGACTTCTCGATCAGGATGTCGATGGACAGCTCCCAGCCGACGGAGACCAACATCCATGTGGACATCGAGCCGTTGATTTTGCGTCTGTCTCTGCGCGATATCCTGATCGCCGTGCAGATCCTTCAGAAGGCCTCGGAGCTGTCAGGCACTGATACCTCTACCACGGACCAGAAGTCGGCTGCCGCGGACGCCAAGGCAAAGCAGCTACGTCAGGCCGGGCTCAAGCAGCGCACAGCCAGCGGACGGGGTCCCTCAACTGTCGCCCACGCCAGGCCGGGGACTCTTGCTGTCAGCGCGAGGTCACCCCAGCCACAAGCCCACGGACAGGGCGGCTCTCAAATGCCGCATGATATCCGCGAGCCCCCTGCTAGGCACGAGGAGCTGTCTGCTACGATCGAGGGCATTCGTGTCGTGCTGATTGGCGATCTCCACGAGCTGCCAATTCTTGACCTCTGTATCAAGGATTTCACGACGACGGCAGAGAATTGGTCCAGCAACTTGAAGGCCGAGGCCGCAGTCGACATGTATATCAACGTCTACAACTTCGCGAAGTCGGCGTGGGAGCCGCTTCTCGAGCCCTGGCAGGTCGGATTCGGAGTCGCCAGGGACCAAGAGTCGGGGATGCTGTCGGTTGATGCAACGTCCAAGAAGGTATTCGACGTCACCATCACAACTGCGACCATCGCTCTGGCATCCAAATCTTTCGCGTTCCTCACAGCGGACGAAGATGTGCTCGGGAAGCCGCGCGGTGTCGACGCACCCTACCGGATACGCAATTACACCGGGTTTGACATCGTCGTGTCGTCCAAGAACCCCAAGTCGGACGAGAAGATTACGGCTAGGCTTGAGGATGGCCAGGAGGCCCCCTGGAGCTTCGAGCACTGGGAGAAGATGCGCGAGAGTCTCCTGGCCGAGGGCAGCTCCAGTAGTGTTACGGTGCAGCTGGAGGGCAGTGGCTTCGACCCGGTGAAGAACATTCGCCTGAACCGCGAAGGCGAGTTCCTGTACGGGTTGAAGCCGAAGACGGACAAGATCTTGCACCGCATGCTTGTCGAGGTCACGTTGGGCAAGGACAACGTCAAATACGCCACGCTTAGGTCGCCGTTGGTGGTCGAAAACCAGACGCAGATCCCTGTCGAGCTGGGGGTCTATGATGCGCAAAACGGCCATCTGCTGAAGATCGAGAAGATCGCCCCTGGCGAGGCCAGGCCGGCGCCTGTCGGTGCCGTCTATCTCAAGTCACTCCTCGTGCGTCCGGATTCCGGCTTCGGCTACTCGTGGTCGACGGAGACGCTCTGGTGGAGGGACCTCCTGAAGAGGCCCACACGCACGATGGTGTGCAAAGGAGAGCAGGGCGAGCCGTTCTACTTCCAGGTCCATGCCACCTTTGACCGAGGGAATCCGCTCAGCAGGTATGGTTGCTTGCGTTCTCTATTGCTTTGCTACGTTAGATAGTTTATGGGTTCACTGGATAACTTAACTAACACTTGACTCGGATAACTAACCTCCAGCAATTATCCGTACATGCGGGTCAAACTGTCTGCGCCGGTCGTGCTGGAGAACCTACTCCCTTACGACTTCAAATACCGCATTTACGACAAGGACACTAAGAAGGACTGGACGAACTTCCTTAGGAAAGGCGGCGTCAGCCCGGTACACGTAGTAGAGTTGTCACATCTGCTGCTGCTCAGCATCGACATGCAAGACACGGTCTTCAAGCCGAGCGAATTCGCTGTCATCAACTCAGGCAACAGCGGCGACTTCAAGAAGGAGTCGGCAATCAAGTGCAGAGACGAGCAGAACCTGAATCTGAACCTGCGGCTGCACTATTACCGAATTCCCGACGGCGGTGGCGCGTTCAAGGTCACGGTGTACAGTCCTTACGTGATTCTCAACAAAACCGGGCTGGACATCAGCATTCGGTCGAAGGGATTCATGCAGCATGCCCTCTCTGCGGCAGCCGGCGACGGCCATCCCACGGCTCAACTCATCGACGTCTCCGACAGTGAGCAGCGGCCAAAGGCCATGCCGCTCATGTTCTCGTTTGCTAGTGGTGACCAGCGGAACCGCGCAATGTTGAAGGTCGGAGATTCGGAGTGGAGCAAGAACCAGAGCTTTGACGCCATCGGCAGTGCGGCCGAGGTGGTCCTTCAGTCGACGCGTAGCAACGCTGAGATGCACGTCGGCATTGCGGTGCAGTCAGGCGAGGGCAAGTACAAGATGACCAAGGTGGTGACCCTGGCCCCGCGGTTCATCATCCACAACAAGCTGGGCGAGGAGATCAACATCCGAGAACCTTCATCGTCTAGTCTGCTTTCGCTTAGGCCAGGCGCGCTGCAGCCGTTGCACTTCCTCCAGCGCACTTCGGTCAAGCAGCTGTGTCTCTGCTATCCAGGAGTGAACCACCAGTGGACTTCGCCGTTCAACATCTCCGATATTGGTACGACTCACGTCAAGATGGCCAAGCCCGGGCAGAGGCAGCGGCTAGTGCGGGCTGAGATCCTCATGGAGGAGGCCACCATCTTTATCACGCTCAGTATGGAGACCAAGAACTGGCCATTCTCGATGCGCAACGAGAGCGACACCGAGTTCACGTTCTACCAGGCCAACCCTGCCGGACTGGACGAGGATGGCGGAAGTGGTAGCGAGGACCGGTCAGGCTGGCGCCAGATAAGATACCGCCTGCCGCCGCGCAGCATCATGCCTTACGCGTGGGACTTCCCCGCCGCGAAGTATCGCGAGGTGGTCATCAGCGCCTTCGGAAAGGAGCGGCACGTGAAGCTGGCCGAGATCGGCAACCTGATCCCCATGAAGTTCGTTGCGCCGTCTGGTCAGGCCAAGATCATCGACATCAACGTCGCCGCCGATGGGCCGACGCAAACCCTGATCCTGAGCAACTTCAAACAGTCCAAGAGCCTGTACCGCCAGAAGACGCTCAAGCGCAGCAACACCACCACGAGCATGGGAACAGATGCGGGCCAGTTCGAGGTGAAGGCGCAGGACGTGGGCACGACATTCCGTGCACAGCTCAAGCTGGCAGGCATCGGCGTGTCGCTGATCAACTCACAACTCAAGGAGCTTGCCTACGTGACGCTACGCGACGTGCAGCTGCGCCACAGCGAGTCGCCGCTGTACCAGACAGTCAGCCTGGCCGTCAAGTGGGTGCAGGTCGACAACCAGCTGTACGGCGGCATCTTCCCCATGGTGCTCTACCCCAGTGTTGTGCCCAAGCGAGCCCAGGAGATCGACGCCCACCCGTCGGTGCACGCCATGGTTACGCGGGTGAAGGACGACTCGTACGGTGTCCTTTACATCAAGTACGCCACCATCCTAATCCAGCAAATGACTGTCGATCTGGACGAAGACTTTGCCTTCGCTGTACTAGACTACTCCAAAGTGCCCGGCACCGCGTGGTACAGCGACAGCGACGAAGAGGGCCGGCTCTGCGACGACAGTCTCGACATCCCGGAGCCCAAGCAGCAACAGGCCGCTCAAGACATTTACTTCGAGCTGCTAAACATCCAGCCCATGCAGCTCGACCTGTCATTCATGCGGACCGAGCGCATCAATGCCGAGGACAAGACGTCTTCTCGCAACCCTCTCATGTTCTTCCTCAACGTCATGACCATGGCGATCGGCAACGTCAACGACGCCCCTCTGCGCCTCAACGCACTGGTGCTAGAGAACGTGCGCGTGTCAATTCCAGTGCTGACACAGAACGTGTCCAATCACTACAGCCAAGAAGCACTCTACCAGGTGCACAAGATCCTGGGATCGGCCGACGTGATCGGCAACCCGGTCGGACTGTTCAACAACATCAGCTCGGGCGTGGCAGACATCTTCTACGAGCCCTACCAGGGGCTTATCATGTCGGACAGGCCGGAAGATATCGGCTTTGGCCTAGCCAGGGGCGCGGCCTCGTTCGCCAAGAAGACGGTCTACGGCTTCTCGGACTCTTTCTCCAAGTTCACGGGCTCGCTGTCCAAAGGGCTCGCGGCAGCGACACTGGACAAGCAGTTCCAGGACCGCCGCCGCATCACACGGGCGCGCAACCGACCGAAGCACGCCCTCACCGGCGTCACAGCGGGGGCCAACTCGCTGTTCACGAGCGCGGCCTCCGGTGCGCTCGGGCTCGTGAAGAAGCCGATCGAAGGCGCGGAGCAGGAAGGCGCGCTGGGCTTCTTCAAGGGCGTCGGCAAGGGCGTACTGGGCCTGACCACGAAGCCGGTTATCGGCGTGCTCGACCTCGCGTCCAACGTGTCGGAGGGCATCCGCAACACGACGACGGTCTTCGACGGGTCGGAGCTCGACCGCGTCCGCCTCGCGCGCTTCATCCCCCGCGACGGCATAGTGAGGCCGTACAGCCAGCGGGAGGCGCTGGGCCAGTCTTGGCTAAAGCAGGTCGACGACGGCAAGTACTTCGACGAGGAGTACGTGGCGCACCTAGAGCTGCCCCGCGAGGACGTCGTGGTCATGGTGACGTATGCGCGAATCCTGATGATACGGAGCCGGAGGCTCACGACCGAGTGGGACATACCTCTCAAGGACGTGCAGACCATCAGCAAGGAGAGGACGGGGCTCAGCCTGTCGCTGAGGGGGGGCGCGAACGGGCCGTTCATACCCGTGGCGGAGGAGAGCAGCCGCGCGTACCTATACAGGAGCGTCGCGGTCGCGGTGGAGGAGTTCAACAGGAGGTTCAGGGCGCTTGAGTAGGCTAAGGCGTTGAGGCACTCGGAGGAGGATGGGGGTGCTACTGATGGTGCTGGTGGTTCGCACTTGCGGAGATATCGTGGTGCTAGGACAAATTGAACCTCCTGTCCTTACCTAAATTTCCTTACTCTGATTATTTTTCCTTTTCCCTTCCATCGTATTGTTGTTCTCTTGCCCTTGTTCTTTCGACTCCCAACCAAGTTATCTTGTTGTCTTCTTCGCCCTCTCCTTTCATCCACTACAGTTCCGTTCTGTGCGTTCCAAAGCACCTACAAGCAAATCCCAAACATTCTCTTTGGTGTTCCCCCCTTCTTGTGTAATGTAATGATGGATGACGTCGATCTCATGAACAGACGGGAAGATGTCCCGATCAAACTTCCATCATGGTTTTCGTCACCCTCCCTCCTCCGTCTTCTTTTTTTTCTTCCTTTTCGTCTGTCTCATTTTGAAACTTGGCAACGAGAAATACGCATAGAACGAATCACCAGCAAAGGGACAAAGGAAAATGAAGCATGGAAAAGAACGTAGCACAACAAGGCGGGCGATTTTGTTACATTTCCTAGGTACCTGTACTCTTCTTCTTTTTGGTCTCTGCAGTTCATACGGCTCCCACAGTTCCTCCTACAGTTCCAACAGCTTTTACGTAAAATAAAAAGAGAGGTTCTCTTCACGGGAAGTCAAGCGGCCGATTAGAAAGGAATCCAGGATGTGCCTCTTCTCGTATTCTATAGAATCTTTTGACCGCTCTTCTGCTCGCGCTGTTTGGTCGCTAGATTGAGCGCGTGTTGATTGATGCCCCATGTCGGCCCGCCCCGAGAGGAAGACGTATTCCGTACGGGTAGTCCTTCCGTAATACGGTGGGAATATAGGCCGGTTAGTGCCCAGTCTGTTTGCAACGGTAGAAGAAAAGTCACTACTCCCGACGGACAATCTTCTCGTGTTGCGTCTTCCAATATTCTGGTCATTTGGCCCTGATGTTCTGATGGCGGCAGGATCTCGATGCATCAATCAGCCGTGAATCTGGTGAATCTGGTGGCGCCCCGCAGATGCTGCGGGGCGCTGCGGCATTCAACAACGGTCATGATGATGAGGGGGAAAATTCCCCGGGAAGAACACGGAGTGCTCCCGCCTCTTAGCTACTCCAGTCACTACCAGAAAGGGAATGCCGTACGCTTAACGCCTAGTAGCAACCGACCTCACCAACTTGAACAGGGGGCAAAAATAGGTGCCCGGCATGTTGCATTAGTGGCGTTTGGAGCGGTAAATATGCCGGCTGCGGCTCCCGTTCGTTGGCAACCAGTTAGGTAAGTTTTCGTGACAGCAATGCCGACCACACTGCCTGAACCAGTCAAGCTTCACTCAACGGGAACTTTTTCAGGAACTTTTGTTCCGACCAACACATGTGTGCGCGAAGAGCCAACGGACGGCCACAGATGCATCAGACCTACATCTACTAAGCTAAGCCACATGGGGAGATGCAGCACGATGGAGAGATGCTTGGTCGTTCGTATGTCAAAACCGCACAGCGGCGAGAAGGAACCTTTCCCCCGTCAAGTGACCCCGGAACCCGAAAACGCGCTGTAACCCCTTCCCCCCGCACCACGAGAATACGAAGCCTTCCTCCGCTTGGCCGTCTGTCGATCCATAAGCGATTGGTGAACCCGGGCAAACTGCCTTCTCAACCTATACTGGGTACCTACCTGGGTACCTGCCTACAGGCAATAGCTGATCCGAAGGGATCAATTTGATGTGAATAACCTCCTGCAGTATAATATGCTTAGTTCCTTTTTACTCCACCGAGCTGAAGTGCGGGCCCGCCAGAAGAAAACCCCTCACATGATTCCTCCAAGGTGAGCTCGTTATACCGATATTGTCGAATATTGACGTGGTAATTCTCGTATTAGGCAGAGGGCCTGCAAGCGAGCGCGTGTGCCGGCCGTCGCCTCTTTTTTCCTCCCGTCCTTTAAGAGAAAATTCCGAGGATGACGGGCATTCCCCGCAATCTTCTTCCGTCATCATCGTCATCCCGTCAGCCTCTGTCTGGCACGCTTGTGCTGAATAGGCGTTGGCCGACAACCGGCAGACCACATGCGAGTGCAGCACGTCTACCTTAAGTCCTTACCCTACGTACCGACCAGGTACATAGGCTTGTACATGTACAGAAGCCGGTTCGATGCGGCACTTCGTATTGCGCATAGGGCCATGACCGCATGGCTACTTCCGATTCAAGAGACCTGCAGATATTAGCTTGTCAAACGCCCATACCAGGCCTAAAAACCTGCCAGTTAACTAGCCCTGCCCGAGCACGTTGTCCAGCTAACCAGGCGTGCAGATCCGAGCCGAATATGGGCGGAGAGACAAAAACCAGAGACGGGAGAGGAATGCGATGACATGATCGGAACCCCCGTCACACCACCCCGGCAAGCCGGGCAGGTTTGTCTGGTTCGGGGAAGAACGAATCAGAAGCGAGGGTTTTGGCCTTCGCCAAATTTCCGATCACTGTTGGAATGGAGAAGAGGAGAAGAGGATGGGGCTATATCGGAACGTGAAGGCATAAGAGCAGCGTGACTTTTGGGCTTGGTGTTGATCAGCTGGCGGCTGCGATGTTGTCATCGTGTCTCTCCCTCTCCTTTTTCGTTCTCGCTTACTTCCTGCCATCCATCCATCCACCCCGACTTCGGCTGCGAGCGGGGAGAATGGGGAGGGAGCGGAGATGTTTGTTCGTGATGATGGGCTGTGGACACGGGAACGGCTGAGGCATGTGCATACCATGGAGAATACTAGGTATCCAGAGCAAACCCGGGTTGGGTTAAGATGAGCGGTCACAAGCTGAGCTGTCGGACGGGTATATAACCCTCTGGGATAGCCCCGGGATATTCTCCTTCAGCTTGCAGACAGCCAGACCAACAAGATCTCTCTCGACTCACCACCACTCGGAATACTACTATATCTCACTACACTCGCTTCATCTCCACTCTCTCACAGTAGAGACTACCCAACACTCGCTCTCGCCAACCAAAAAAAACCAACCCTCCTAACAGACTCCAACAAAATGCACTTCACCACCCTCCTCACCCTGGCCGCGGCCCCGCTGACCGCCTCCGCCGTCTACGTCGCACGCGTCAAGAACCAGTGCACCTTCCCCGTGACGGTCTGGGCCGTCGGCTCCCAGATCTCCCCCGGCTACACCCTGACCCCCGGGGGGGGCTTCTACGCCGAGCAGCTCCAGCACGACCCGGTCACGGGCGGGCGCGCCCTCAAGGTGACCCGCGCCCCCGACGGCCTGTTCAACGGCAGCCCGGAGCTCATCTTCGCGTACAACCTGGACGGCGCCCAGGTGTGGTACGACCTGAGTTCCGTGTTCGGCAACGCGCTCGAGGGCAGCAAGCTCGTCGTCGCGAGCTCCATCGCCACGTGCCCGTCCATCGTGTGGCCTACCGGAGTGCCGCCCGCGGGGAGCCAGGTCAAGGTTTGCTCGGCTGCGGGGGATGTGACGCTTACGCTTTGTGCGCCTTGAGTTGGGGGAGGTTGTGAGGATGAGGCTGTGAGGGATGACGGTTGACGGATGACGGATGAGGGATGAGGAAGGGATGGAGGGAAGGAAGGAGGAATCCCTAGTTGCGACTGGTATAGTAGTATTCTGCGGCAGGAAAGAAGAGAAGAGGAAAAGGGGTTGAAGCGGTTGGGGAGGACGAGTTTGCAGATCATCGAGGAGGCGACGTGAGAGATGCGTTTGGGAAGGAGAGCGAGGAGAGCTGCAATGGGGATGAGGGTGGTAGCATGATGCATAATTCGACGGCTTGAGTGAACTGATCGTATGGTGGGAAATTCTTACCTGTCATTAGTTGGTACCTCAGAGGCGGAGACACTTCTTCGGACTGTCCTTTATCGAAGCACCACAATTAGCATTATCCTTTGGTAGCATTCTTTACAACGCCATTATTAAAATCCCAGTCAGTCGGCGCATTGCAAGGCTGTGTGAATAGGGGACCTTCAAAGATGATGACTTAGCCTTTGTAGGCGGCTAAACAGTCCAGCCTTGAGTGAGTAGAATGCTGACAGTCTTTGTTTAAAACCCAAGGTTTCAAGAGACTCAGAGTTTTGAGGATAGATAAATTAGTAGTACTAGTAGGTGCTACCATCTCAGGGTGGTATCTCGGTTCGGTCACACAAATCTATATCGACCAGGAATAGGTAGTATCTAATATCACACGACAGCACTGAAAGATCCCAAAAATTGCCTTGATTGATACTATGTAGTCCCTTAAGCCAGGTGGCCTGAATGGAGAGTCTAAGAGACCGGTAGCTGTGGCGTCGAATATGCTCAGCCATCCACAACGCTCATCGCTTCCTCGCCGTCTCTAGTACTAGTTGTCTCTAACGACGCTTCTTCTCGTGGCCCTTATCCGCGCTAGACTTATTGCCGCGGCTGTGGTTGTTGTTGTTGTTGTTGTTGTTGACATGACCGTGGCCGGGGCGGCTGCGAGTACCACCACTCGGGTTCGTGCCGTACATCCATTGCTCCCAGCGGGGTTGGCACATCTCGTGCAACCGCTCGTAGACTGTGTTGCGTCGGGTGATAGTACATCGGCCATCGCAGACCGGCCGCCCGTCCCTCGCTTCGATTTGGCGACGGCCCGGTTCCTGGTGTCCGCAGGAGTAGACGACAATTAACCATCTACACATTATGGAAGGAGGGAGGCGTAGATATCGGAGAGTCGGTACTGGTGATCGAGGGAAGAGGGAATGGTTGCTTGTTGGGTGCCGTTGTCTTAATCAGGAGTATTGGTTTACGAGATTGAGTATGGCGGAGGGTAAGATCCGACAAAGCGATGTACGAAGGGAGGAGACGCCGTTGTCGTCGAGATAATATAATAAGAATCTGTTTGCTCTGAAGGAAAGATTAGCTATAGCTAGTATTGAGGTAAGAGGGATGGTGTCTTGCTGTGAACGAAGCCGAGAGCTCCTCCATCAGCCATTCTTTATAGTTGTCGAGCCATGACAAACGAGTGTACAAACACGCACTAATAACTAGACGATGTCCTTATTACCGCGGCCGGCGGCTCTATAACAGCAGCGACCTCAGAGCTCATCGTCATCCCTAACCATAGCTTAGATGTAGTCACCGCGGCCATTCCATCCATCTTTCGCAGACCTCAAGTCTACCGTGGTTGACTAGCTGGTGTGTTAACTCAGGGACGACGGGAGGGTTGGCCTCGTGAGTGCAGACCAACAGTCTGAGTTACAAGGCTAGAGGTATCTATCAGGAACCGGGTGAGGGTGACTCCTCCACTCGAGTGAATGTCAGGCGAGGCGGGGCCGGGACTAGGAGGCCTTAAATTTGACATCACCGCTGCAACTCCCAACAAAGAACCAGCACGTTTGGTCTAGCTGGTGAAGGCGTCGGCTTGGACAATCCCCAGATTTACGCCACCATCTGTAACAAGCCGATCCGGGATAGGTAATGTGGGTTGCTTTTTTTTTGTTGTTATCTTTTTCTGTGCCCCCTGCAACCTCCAACTGCACATATCACCAATTTCCCCCGTACTCTCGACTCTTTCCACGTCCCACATTCGGTTTTAAGCTAGGCGACTGAGAGTCTCGTAGAAAATGAAAGGTTTCAAGCGACTTGAGATTGGGGGCTGGTTGAAATACTACAGCCTACGGTACCAGCGTCACTCTCCAGATGTACGTTGTATAGAAATCCTTATTTACTCCTAAGGATGTCATAAACACATAGTCGACGACGGCGAGAATCTGGGGCATTTTTCGATGATTGGTCCCGGGAGAGCTGGAGAGGGACCGGAGTCAAAATTCAATAAAAGGTACCTATTCATGTCCATGTCCCCGAAGAAGAGGTGTGGCTTATGCGTGTTTTCAAATCGGGAAAATTGCATGACAATCGAACGTCAGCAAGCTGCCAGGGCCGCCTACTGGCGGCGCCTCCTGGGAGAGCCTTTGCTCTTCCAGGAATTCGTGGAGAAAACGGCTTTCTTCACAGATATCTGCC
>PYST01000135.1:0-22295 GCA_003049485.1 Ophioceras dolichostomum
GGGTAGGACATGATGGGTCATGGACGAGCGGTCTACAGTACAAAGCTGCGGCATGCTGGGCCGGCCACCGGCCTGAGCCGGTGCTGGCTGGCCCCGGGCTCCAGGAGACGAAACCATGTGGCAGCGCAGCTGCCCAATGAGATCTTCGCAGGCTCCGAGGCCATCATGGCATGGATGGTGGACGACGACGACAACAGAGGGAGCCGCCTTTTTTTTTCTCCGGGTTTCGTGGGATCGATCAGCTGGTTGCAGGGCCCGGTTTTGGGATCATAGACGACGGACGGAAGTCCGGGCCTGATGCTGGCCTTGCTACCTGGTTCATCAGTCAGTCAGTCAGTCACCGCCCCTCACTCGCGCGTCCTTCCCGTCGGCGTGAAATCTTTTCCGTCCCCCGTCCCTTAGCTTCCTACCACCACCAACTCGACTGCCTCTGCAAACTAGGTACCTAGGTATCGACCTACCCAGCAAGAATCCTCCTCCCCAGGTAGGTAGGCAGCCAAGCCAGTCGGTAGCCACTCGCCGCTGGGCACACCACGCCACGCCCTACCTGCCTGCCTGCCTGCCTGCCTGCTTCCATAGGCTCATGCAGGTCGAACCTTATGGGGGCCGCGCCAGCGCAGCAATGGACATGTGTTCCTGCTTCCTTCCTGCCTACCTACCCACTTCCTACATAGGTCCCTTCGGTACCTACGCACCAAGCCTTCCACGCACATGCATGCGTCCGAATCCCTCTTCTTGGTAACATCTCTGCATTTTTTTTCCTCTTCGTATGTCTCGGGTCGCACTGGGTGGGCGTGCCTGCGTGCGGCCACAGTGCTGCGACCTGCTCTCAATATCGGCACGGAGGGATTGCATTTAAAGGGGTAAGCTAGGTAGGTACCTAAGGCACCTGGGGCAAGTAGGTGGGGAAGGGGAGAGGAGAGGAGCGAACAGCGAGCGCGTCAGTACGACCGGAGACAGGCGTATCTTTTGCGCGTAAACCGCGCGCGTGTTCACCGGCATCAGGAACGGTCGACGGTTGACAGACAACAAAAACAAATAGCTCATCTCCCGATCATCATTTCCTGGAAAAATGTCTAGTGCAGGGGGAGAGATAACCACGATTTAGGGTAGCCTTGCCACAGGAGATTCTCTTTCGATTAGTTGTTCACTTCCAGCCATCCTTTTCCTTTCGCGGTCGTCTTTTTTCGTTGCTTTCTTTATATGATGAATGCGCTCGGCAACCGCCTAAGTGAGCGATCATCGAAGGATTCTACCATCTTCGGAAATTCCTGCGAGTTGCTGAGGAGGACCTCGCTAGCGGAATCATGGGTTATGTGGATTTAAGATATTCCGCGTCCTGTGTCTTTTTTTGGCCAATGGTGAGCTTCACGTCTCTTCATCACTCCTGTAGTCTTCAACGTGCGCGTTGCGGTAAGGCTGAGCTCTAGTGAGCCAATCCATCTCTTCATCAATGTTGCCCCAATTATATAGGAAGTCATTTTGTCGGAACCGCCCCTAAACTGTGCTATTGGCTCGCATTGGTTCAAATAGGGGCTTGTGGGCTTGTGGGCTTGCTTTTCCTCGTTGTTCTGATCAGTTCTCGAGTTTCGTCTAGCCCCTACGGAAATTCGCATTCCCCCCCCCTTCACTACCGATCGCTGAGCGTACACTACGTGTCGCTTGCCTACACTTCGTCATACATTCACTAACCCGCTCGCTGGAGATGAGTTATTCACCAGCCGTGGACTACTCCCCGAGTCAGGCCGAAAGGCTGATGAGTCCTCGTTTCTCGGGGAGCCCAAGAGGTCACGTCACTGATGCTGTCGAGTGACGCTATTACTTCTAGGATGCAAGGGAAACGTGTTTAGAGCACCTGCAGAATGCCAGCCTTACTGCTAGGGTTTGGAAAAGGCTCGTTTCCGGGGGGTCTACGCCTGGAGCATGCGGTACTTGGTGAATTTCGTCGCGATGATGGGTAGCCATGACAGGTTGGTCGCACGCACAGGCGAGAGCAAGGTGCAGCTGACTGGTAGCAGCACTTAACTGAGCATTCATTCACTGCGGTGCCCCATCGTGAACAACTGACTTGATGAGAAGCATGGGCCGGGAAGACGGCGGGGGTGGCTGAAATCAAATCGCTCCAGGAGATGCGGCATTCGCTTTCTTCGACCTGTACCTCTGGTCGGGAAGACTCTGGGTGGAGATGGGACGTCACTGCCGAATTTGGATGGATCGTGACGAGCTTCTCGAAATGGCGGAAGCCGTCACTGCTTCAATTCGCCGCGTCGGTCACTGGTCAAGCCTCATTTTTGGAAAGCGCGACCTGTACCAACCCACGGAGACCTGGTTTCGAACGGTCCTAGAAGCTCCCCTCGCGAGCCTCTCTGTACCACCCTCGAAGCTGGCCGCTCTCCCTGATGGGCTCCCCTGGGTTCGCGCCCTTCTCCTCTCCCATCTCAAGCTGAGCGTCCATCTGCCGACGATACCGCTCAGGGTTTTGGTAGCGCGGCCCAAGAAATTCCAGCCGACTGTGCTCTCTTGATCATCGCCCCCACCCCTCCTCCATCGTTGCTTCCGGTTCTGGCCTCCATTCGGTCGAACCAGCGTACACCCTGTACATCCTTCACACACCGCACCGCAGCATCTGGAGGAAGATTTGCATATCAGCAACATTCTTTGTCGCTCTCCTTCCCAGAAGCGAGTCCCTTTTGTGCGCATCACCCTCATCATCAGAGTCGCGTTCCTGCTCGACGAGGTAGCATCTGGTGGCATCGCCTTCTAGTACCTACTACTTCCCCTCTCAACATCAACTAGAAGCGTCATTGTTACTTCCTCTTCTTCCCAATGGCTCGAGCGCCGGAGGCCCCCGCCGAGAGTGGCCGCCCGAAACCCAAGGACGAAGGAGAGTCGCAGTTAGATAAGCTGGAGGAGAACCTTGAGGACTTACTGCCGATCGGCCTGCTCATCGACGCGGTAGACTCTGACGCGCCCAAGTCCAAGGCAACTTCGTCGACCCCGGCCGAGACCAAGCCAACCAAACCGACGACGTACACCACTGCCGGCACTCCCTACAAGCCAGAGTCGTCTGCTCCATTCCAGCGCCCCGCCAGGAAGAATAGAATCGGCTGGCTGCATCATCAGAACGTTACTGGCTTTGTTGTGCCGCCGCCAAAGTTTGGGCTCATGGATCCCATGTATCCGCGACCGGGGTCCCCAACCACCACGGCCAATACCCTGAAGCACTACACGCCTCTTCAGCAGAACCTCCACCGCGCAGTGACCCCACCAGTCGCCGGAGAGCGCGAGAGAGTTCCCATCCCACTTGTGCCGACGGTCAACAACAGCCCCAAGAATCTCAATCGCGTCCCTCCCTCAAGCGCACCTCCTTTAGGTCCGAATCGGGTGGCCAACGGACAACCTCTGGCGAGCAATGAGCCCGATAACGGTGATGGTGGCGAGGAATTCATAGTAGCTGCCGGCGAAGGAGGCATTCTCTCGCAGTTCAACGTCAAAGCCCTCACCAACCTGGCCTCATACGCCAATCCGTCTCAGAGGGCAGCTCAGCAAGCCCTCTCTCGGGCCAGGGCCGCCCAGGTCCAGCGTGTGCTTCCCCATCCTGTTGCCCTGCCTCTCCGACCCACGAATACCTCCGCGGATCGTGGACTGACCTCAGCCATTCTTCGCGGCGGTCAAAGCATGGTCGCGACAGGTGAGTTGGAGCATCGTAACAGAGAGGCCCTCCGTTCCTGGGCCCGGAGCACTGGACAGCACTCGGCTCTATCTTCCGCGGCTCCCATCCAGTATCCTTCGACACTGTCCACCGGCCCAGGCGCTCCGCGACCGCTCACTGCTGGACCTCCCGGTCATCGCCTATACAAGCCTGCCACTGTTGTTGACGCATCCACCACTCGAGGCCTGACCTCAGGCATTGGCGGGGAGACCTCGGCAAAGCCGGTCGAGGGCGACAAGCGGTTTTCTTCGAGACCTACCACGCCCTCTCGGCCGACCAGGCCCGGATCGGTCAACGGGGCTCGGCCGTCCATGATCATCTCGCCGATCGGTCAGCCATACGAATTGCGCCCTGCCGGTGCCATGAGCTCCACGGGTAAAAGCACGTCTTCATTCGATGAGATATTCCCGCCGGAGAGGGCGGAGTCGGTCATCACGGAGACCGCGTTCCCGGACCAGGTCCTCAAGTACTACCCTTGTGGCCTGCCGGCCGACTACAAGGAGAAGCCCAAGCAGGCGGCTCCGGAGAACTGGCTCGACGACTACCGCCCGGCCCGTCGGTACCACGGGGCCATGAGCGCGGAGCAGGTGGCGCGCACCTACAAGAAAATCGACGAGAAGTTCTACTCCGCCGCCGGCGGCCTCACCAAGTCCCTGCAGGACGTCATAAGGGACGCCAGCAAGCGGCACTTGCTCCGGGCCGTGGGCCGGTCGTCCTCCTCGATCGCTGCTGGTACTGCTACTACTACTACTACTACTGCTGAGGTCGCCGCTACCACCGCCGCCGTCGCCGTCCCCGTCCCGATGCAACAGCACCAGCACCAGCACCAGCCGCACCGGTGGCAGCCGCCCAAGCCGCTGTCGGTCGAGGAGGCCAACGGGCAGAGCGCCGCGATGGCCGCCGAGCCGCTGTTCTGCATGGCCTTCGCCACGCTGCTGCGCTACACCGAGGACGGCGGAGAGAACGGCGAGCACGTCTACTTCGATGTCCCGGATCCGTGGCATCTTGACAAGAGCAAGGCTGGCACGCAGAGCTTCTTCGCCTACAAGAAGTGAGTGACTCCCTCGTCTCTATCCTCATCCGGCAGGGGGAAGACCACACGGTGCCACTTTCCATTTCTCACACGGCCATTACTTCATGGGTGGACTGCTGGGCGGGGGTAATATTGTCACTGCGGTGGTTGGGGACAGCGTCAACATGAGTGACGCATCAACATACATGCATTGGACATGCATTGGGCATGCATTGGCACTGGAGTGACGCGTGTATGTGCAGTTGTCAGCAGCCACGCCGTCATCTTCGACAAAGGAGACTCAAGGGACCATGGCATTTTTTTCAATCTTTGTGGAGTGCGTTTATTGCAGCAGGAGGCGGAGTAGGAATGCAAGAGGCGGGCGGGAGACTTGCAACAGGGGGTTGAGTAGGATGGAAAGCAGAAGGCGGGCTGGATCTTAGGCGTCGCATATTTCTATGAGGAGGTGAAGGGGTGCGGTGTGATGAGCTTGAGCTTGAGCCTGTTTGCTTTTTTTTTTTTTTTTTTTTTTTGGTCAACAACAACCGACGGAGGGCACTTTGGAGACGTGGCCATTGTCGAGGGATGGATCGCTGGCTGGATGGATTGATGGATGGATGGATGATGAAATGGATCTTGGGTTCACCGAAAACAATAAAACCTTCACATCATCATCAACTTGCGCTGCAATAGCATCACACAGAGAGCTAAGGGTGGAACTTCGCCACCTAGGTTGGTTGGGAATGGCCTAGCTAAATCTCGTATTGCGTATCTCGCTGCTTTATTTTTACCCCCCTCTTCACTTGCTTTTGCGCGTTGTGCGGATGGGTGAGGCGAGAGACAGAACAGGGGCGAAGCTACCTAGGTACTTACCTATGCTTGTCCGCCAACTGTGCCTAGGGATTTGGCGGTGCACAGAGAACACTGCTGCTTTTTTCTCGCTTCTCTTCATATATTCTCTCCTTTTTCTCTCACCTCTCTATCCTCAAGTGTCTCTCAGCTCTCTTGCCTAGTCACCTCTCGGGGTAAATCCATCCCGAATCACCCGCGCATCCCACATGTGATAACGATCTCAGGGGTGCTCTGATATCTCGTGTCTTCAAAGCTCGATTTTCGAGCAGATAGTATAAGGACGCAGTACGGAGTAGATGTTGGCAGCTATGATGCGTCATGATGCGCGTCAAGAGCGAGGGGACATAACCAAAAATAAAATAAAAACAAAATAAAATAGAACGCCTGCTGCTGTGCCTGTTCTGCCCTCCGTGTGTCCGTCCGCATGTGTCGATGGATGACGAAGAATGGGTACTCTCTCTTTCTCTCTCCGTTACGAACCATTGTTTCTCGTTTCCCGCTGTTTGTTTTTGATCCCGCCTACCCCTCCCTTACTTTCTATCGAAAGAAAAATGGCAATCGTCATCAGCAACCAATTCCGACGCTATCATCTCACAATCTATTCCATCAGTACCCACCCACCCAGGTACGTAGGAGCAGCATCATACCTAAGTATCTACAATTACTGAACTGAGGCGATGACCAGATCCGCGACACCTTCCTCCTCTGCCCGGACCGTGATCTTGGTCGTGACGCCAGACCTGGCCGAGTACGCCATCCTGATGTTGGCCACCACCCGGCCGCCGTTGACCGTCCTGCCCAGCAGCTTGAGCGTGTGTGTGGTCTGGTTGACTGGCACGTCGGTGCCCTCCAGGGGCTGGAGTGACAAAGCTTTGGCCAACTGCTCGGTCGCCTCTGTTTTACGTTGGAAAAAAGATGAAATTGTTAGCGCGTATGCAAGGGGCCCAGCGGGGGAATGAGAAAGATGGACTGTGGATGTGCATGTGGGGGAGGGGGTCCGTTCCGTACCTGCGATGCTCTTCATAGCGCTCAGCTGCAATGTCTCCTCGGCTTGCTCGCCGGAGGCGCCCACCTGCTCCCAGATGTGGTTGAAGTTGCTCGCGAACGCCGGCACGACGTAGTCGCTGCCGGAGAGGTCGAAGTCGGCCACCTGGTACTCGTCGTCGTAGCCGGACTCCTCCGGTTCGCCCGTGGTCGGGTCGATCTCCTTGGTCGTGAACTTGAGCGTGTTGGAGAAGGTGGCAACAGGTAGAGCCCCCTCTCCGGCGACCTTCTTGAACGCCACGTAGATCTTCCCCGGTTCGTCCGTGGGCAGCTTCTCGGCCTCGATGATGAACAGCTCCTCGAGCTCCTCCTCGTCCGAGGGGGTCGCCAAGACCGAGACGTTCTCCAGGACCGTGGCGGGAAGCGTGTTTTTCACCTCGAACTGCAGCACCACGTGCTCCTTGAAGACGTGCTTCACGACGCTGACGACGTACTCGGTCTCGGCCTCGGTCAGCTCGACCACCGGCGATGACTTGAGCGCGCTGCCGAACTCCTTCATCTCGGGGATCTGCATCAGCTCCTGGGCGTACTTCTGGGCCGTCGCAGTCGCGGATGCCGCCGCCTCGGCGCCCGTCGGCGCAGTCTTCGTTGGGCCGACCTTGGGGGGCTTGAGCGAAGGCGTCGTGGCCGTGAGCTTCTTGGTCCGGTCCTCTGCGTCGGCCTGTTCTCGGGTGACGATGGGGATCTTGGACACGTCGAAGGGGCTGCTGAAGGTGGACTTGTTGTCCGACTGGAGGTACGAACAGAGCTGCTGCTCGAAGTACACGAGTGAGAACATGCTGTCGTTCTTAACGAATTTCTCAGCCAGTTCATCCTCCTCGGCCATGAGCCTGAGGTTGAGCGCAGCCCGATCCCGGACCTCGTCGTCGACATCATCCAGGCAGCGCGTGAGAAGGACGTGCACGCTGCGCTTGACCTCGGGGTCCTTCTGGCCGACACCGAACTTGGCAAGAGCGGTGACGGCTGCGGCCCGGACTATGGCATTCTCCAAAACGACACGGTTGTAGATGTAGCGGATGTACTTGGTCGGCTGGGAGGTCTTGGGGCCCTCGAGGCCGAGGAGGTGAAGGATACGGACAGCCAGCTTGGTGAACTCGCAGTCCTCGATGAACTCGCACAAGTGGGCCAGGGCGTCCTCCTTGGAGTCCGGCACGAACTTGATGAGATCAAACATGCTCTCGACAACGGCGCGCTTGAACTCGTAGCCGCCCTCGTCACGAAGGATGCCGCTGAGGAAGGCCAGCATGCCGGCCTGCTTGCTGGGGAACTTGAGGCACAGTGTGCGGATGGCCTCGACAATGGTGATCTTGAACTCGTCAGTGATCTCGGACATGAAGCCCGTGATCTGCTTCATCAGACGGTCAACGCTTGCCTCGTTGCCCGTCTTAAGCAACGTGGTGATGGCAAAGGTGGCGATGGAGCGATTACTGTTAGAAATGAGCAGCTCGATGTCCGGATTGCAGGCGTTGACGGCGTGAGGCTTGAACGAGGCGAAGTTGTGCAGGATGCGCAAGGCGGCGAATTTCGTGACGGCCCGCGGCGAGGTGAGGAACAGTTGCAGAACGTGGACAGCTTGGCCGACCTCGGCGTCGGTCACATCGCGCATGTCGCAGATCGCCTTGGCCGCCTCGAAGTTGACCATCTCACTCTTGTGCCGCAGCCAGCCGTCCAGAAGCTGCATCATGGGCTTGCGCAGCTGCGGGTCCTCCTCGGCCAGCTGGGCGGCGAGTCGGACCAGCATTACGACGGCCGCGGGGCTCTTCACCGCTCCAGGAGCGCCAAACTGCTGCACCATCTTGACTAGAGCCATGCGGTCGTGCATGCGCATCTGGTAGAGCAGTCCGATCGCGTGGTACTGGGTCATGGTCGAGTTGTTGACAGGCAGGTTCCCTCCGGACGAGGAGAAGCCCAGCGAGAATCCGCCCGAGGACTTGGTGTTTGCCGCAGCCTCCTGCGTCTCGCTCTGCCACCGGCGCACGACGTCCCTCGCTATGGGGAGGAGGTGGTACGAGGAGACGAGAGCGGCTGAGGAAACGGAGGGGTTCTTGTCCACGATGGCCGTCTTCATCACCCTCTCGATCGACGCCACGGTTGTAGACTGTACGAGAGGGAAGATCCAGCTGATTAGTGCCGAACATGGCTAGGGGGGTCGCAAAGGCCAATTTGGAATAGAGGAGGAAGCACCCACGTCAATGATGCGGCACAGCGCCCGGATAGCGTTCGGCCTGAAGATGGCATCGGTGCCGCCCCCAGTATCTTTCATGATCGTGCTCGTGACCATGATGATATCCTCAGCAGAGCTCGCCAGCTCTTTGATGACCAGGTGTACCATCTGCCGCAAGCTGGCATCTTTGTTCTGGAAGAGCTTGGAGATGCCGAAGAAGAGCGTGGTGGCCTCGTTCGTGGGGAACTTGTCGCCCGTGTAGAGCAGGAGGGCGATCTTGGTCAGGAGGATTCGGCATTGTCGGGGTTGAATTGGGGAGTTGTTGAATAGTCGCGCTGTTTCGAGGGAGGGTCGCCGTCGTCGTCAGTAGCTGTTGATGCTGGCTTGCTTGCATGCTGGTGCACCGCCAATTTGCCCACACATTTTGTGTGCGCTCAGCCCAACCCTGTCTGAGATGAACTAGCACTCACCTTCCTGGAAGACCTGGGTCCGGTCGACCTTGACCAGGCCGAGGTCGGCATCTTCGTCCTTCTTGCCGTAGTTCATGATGGGCAATGTTCGACGAAGAGCGGACGGTGGGAGACTTGGCGACGGTTCTGGCGGTGGGGACCCTTTTCGACAGGTCGACGTTGATGAACTCGCGACGTCGCCAATTCGACCCCACGGCGGGAGCCACGACGAGCAGCTTACCTAATCGAGACCGAGTTCGACCCCCCTTAAGCTCACGTGGGATCACGTGATGATCCTCTGGTCACCCCCTCTCCAACCCTTTCCGGGTTGAAGGACGTTCTATGTATTCAGCACGTGGGAAAGCTCAGTTGTCATGCTACTTATTATTATAGGCTCTTCTGCTTAACTTCTGCTGCCTCGTCATTAATCTTCTCGTTTGGTATTGTCTGGATTTTCTTATTCATTTATTTCCTCCGAAATCTGTGTGCGCTCTCCCCGCCTGTTCTGCTGACAACAGATGCGCTGCGCTTGAGGTTGAGGAACAAGCAAACGACATCTGGGTCAACCTGAAGGACTACTTTGTATGTTGGCGTGGTGGGCAGCCTTGCTTGCTACTCTTGTATTTGTGCACTTTCAATCACACGTTCCGGATTTGCCAGAGTAAAGTTGCAATGGCTGATGGTCTCGCTTTTCTACACCAGTTATAACGAGTACCAGAGGCTCCGGGAGGGGTTGCGAGTGCGCCACGCCGCACACGTACTCTAGCCTCTTTCCAGGGATGGACAATCACGCCCGAAAGTCACACCTCTTCCGCCCTCTCCTCCCCCGTGCCCACTTCCTGGTATTGTTGGTTTCGGTCAGCTTGCCAATCGGGTCTAGCGATGGCCCTTGGCGGACCTGAAGCCCATGGACTCTCGAACCCTGCGTCTATATGGCCTGGGTGATATTTGCCAACCCCGCAAGCACTGCAAGACGTAGTCCTGATGCTTCCAGTCCTACATCTTGGGCGCAGGCCTTTGCATGTTGGTCGGGATAAAGCGGAATTTTCGAGTGATTTCCAGTCTGTCTTCCCCGCTCTAGCCTGCGTCTTCCTTCACTGCACCCCCATGCGAGCCGTTGGTAGGTTGTTCCTGGACGGCTACTTATGCTGGATGTGTTGGCCAACTGTGTGATGTCCCGCATGCTGGAACCGCCGCGTGCATCCAAAGGGAGTTGACATCTGCCTGCATATCAATGTTTCTCTCCTCGCCCACCCGTCCTGTCGCCATCGGATGATTCAATCACACACGTAATTGTGACTTATGCAGAGCCAAGTGGCCCCTTCTGCAGATCTCCGCCACCCCAGCGTGGGGGGAAAGCTGCTCGCTCTGTGAGCGCAGTTGAGTAGGATGCGGTTGGTTCCGCCTGAGCACGACCAGCACACGAGGCAGCGGGGTACAAGCAACATGGAGCAGTAGGGAGTAACAGGGAAGAGGATTACATGCATCACAAGCGTTGATGTGATGTGACCAATGCAATAATGTGATACTATAGCACCAAGTGAACCAGAGAAAACATCATGTTTGGACCGTGGTAGCTAAGGGGCGACGACAGTGGAAACTTTGAGCGAGACGAGTCCGCTCCTTTGAGCCGGCGTGACCAACACAGCTTCAGCGGGGCCGTGGTGGTGCTGGTCCTCCTTTACCCCCTTCAGTTTGCGCCTCGTCCTATCTTCGGTATCTGGATGGGAGGAGAGTGGCATATACGAGCCACACCTGCTTTGCATACACAATTGGACGAATCAACGCCAGACCCAGAGCTGCGGATGCTGGCGATATCTTGCCGACCGCTCAGTGACTCCAACTCTCGAGCCAAGCCGCGGCAAGACCGGTTGGTTTCCCCGACCAACCACGTTAGCCGCGCCAACTGAACGGCTTGCTTCTCCCAGCCCGCCACATATGTGATGGATGTGGGATGATAGGGAGGCAGTTGAGGAGATGGTACTCCTGAAGCATGAATGCTCTGGCCATGGACTACCATTTATTCGAGTGTTGGGGGCATGGACCGTCCCAGTCGTCCTTAAGTACGCCTCCCACCCCGGCTCCGGGACGTACATTCGGGGAAGGTTCTGCCACAAGTCTCCCAACTGCTGTTGGTGTTTTGGTCCTCATCCAAGAAACTTACCTCCGAACCTTCGACTGTTGCATCTACCGTATCCACAAGGCAACCAACTCAGACTACCTCCTCGGCTACTTCAGTTCCATCTCTCTTCAGAACGACCAGGCTCACAAGGAAGACCGAAACACTAAACACTACCAACAAACGCACGACGAAATGGCTGACATCCCATGCGAATGCGCATCTTGCACCCACAAGGCGCTGTTCAGCCCGGGCGACTCAGACAAGAAGATTTGTCCGAATTGTAGAGCAGGAAAATGTACGTCTACTACGACCAATCCTCCCGCTCCTCCGCCTCCCGCAACAAACTCGACCACGACTTCGTAGAGGCCATGCATGGCGCGTCCCGGATGCCCATGAAGACCTCGTCAAGCATCAGAACTGGAGATCTCACCGCGAGAATTTCCCCAAGAAAGGCGGCGGCATTGTACACGAGAAGCCACATGAGGCCGCAATACCTACGATTTACGATATTTTCCTAGGCTGGTCTTGGCTCAATAGGTTTTCTTTTATCGTTTTGTGGTGTCAAGGCCTGGCTTCAGCGTCAGGGGTGGTAGGGTTGACACGCCGAGTGGGCATCAACTTGCTTGTTGTAAGCCACCATTGCTTTGCCTGTGACCACGATGGAACTCGAATGACTTTCACTGTATCAGACTGTTTTCGATCATTTGTTGTGTGCTATGCTGTGATTTGGCCATGGCTGATAGCGCCGGCTGGTTCATAACTCACAGCTAGCTTTTTCATGTGTCCTTTCGCCACCCAGCATGTTGGCCTACCCCTTTTCATCTGTCGCCCCCAATCTATAGCACTGTTACACAACACAAGCCCGGATGCCTACCTACCTAGGTAGTTATCTTCCCGATTTATGAGATATGCCTGCCTTTCTTTCTTTGAATCCCCGTTGTTTTCCGAAGGAGGAAGTCAAGAAGCACGACAGGTTCGGGGAGGAAACCTAGATTGCACTGCACGTCGAGCGGCTGGTTTCATATCACATACCTTGTTTTACGTATTCACGTTTGTTTCCATTTTTGAACGCAACAAGTAGCAGTAGTATCGAAGTAGCAATAACGTGTGGAATCAAGTAGCTCAAATTTCCTCCTACAGTTTCAGTGTGCCATCCATTTTTCACCATTAACTCCATGCCCGTGAGGGCACCATCCCAACCTCGTCCTTCCAGGACGCCATCAAGCCCAAGTAAAAAAAAAAAAAAAAACCCTGAAAAACCGAGGTCTCCTAATCCATCATATTATACCAATGGCCATAAATCCATCCCAGGAAAGTTGCAAGAAGAAAAGAAGCAGCCCGATATCAGTGTACCAACCAAGTTCCCCCAGGCCAAAGAGACCAGGTAGAACAAGCGCAGCAACGAGACACAGGAGCTCAAAAAAACAGGAAGTAACAAACAAGGCAGGTGATAAAGGCAGAGGTAGCAGATGGCGGTAGACAAGGAACTGCGAACCTTCCCACGTGGGGGGACTGCTGTTGGTCCCATCTTGTACGTGCGTGTGCGTGCAGGTGAGGAAGAAGAGCGGGAAAAGGGGGGGCCATGGCAGAATAGGCCAGCCGTGCGAAACAGACCACCACCACCAACCAAGACAAGAGATCGGGATCCAGGGTCCATCCATCAATCTGCCAATAAGGAGATGGAATAGCAAAGCAGATAAGAGGTAACCCACCAGTCAGAGAGTGCGCCCAAGAGAGCGATGAGTGTGAAAGTAGCCAGCTGCAGACAGGTCCAAGTGGCAGGGCCTTAGTGGGTAGGACGGACAACCTTGGGAGGCGCCACTGCGTTACTGTCGCCGAGATACTTACGCAACCAAGTCCTTGTGCCAAGGTGGCGTACGAGGATCAAAACAAAAAGGAGAGAGAAATGGAGAGAGAAAAGGAGAGAGTAAAAAGAGAAATGAAAACAGCCTGACAAATATTCTGCTCCTAAAGTTCCGTTAGCTCGCTCTACCTATACTCGGAGGTAAGTAAGTCTAGGAGGTACCTAAGTACTACCTACGTACCTAAGGGTCCGGGTCTGGATCCCCGTTCGGAACAGCGGCCGCACCGGCGGGAAGCACTGCGTGTACGAGTTGAAAGTGACCTGCCGCTCGTACAGCAGGTTCCACAGCTCGTCGGAGCGGACCCGCAGGCCGGCCAGCTCGCAGTCGCGGGAGGCTCTGTCGGCGTCCTCGTCCTCGTCCGGGTGGTGGTGGTGCTCCGCGCCGGCGGCGGCGGGGGCGGCAGTGGCCGTGGCCGTGGCCGTGATAGCGGCGGTAGTGGCGGCGGCGCGGCACAGGTCGGCCAGGTCGTCGAGGCACTCGCCGAAGGCGGAGTACCCGCGGGCGATGGGCGCCGTCGTGAGGTGTTGATGCGGCCGTCTAGGCACTGGAATAGACCCTCGCGGGTCTGGTGGCGGAGGACTTTGTGGAGGATCTTGAGGACGATCGGGGGATCTCTGTTTTTTATTGTTTAGGCAGGGAGGAGAGGGAGCTGTTAGATTATTGTTTTCGTGTTGCTTTGCAAAAAGTGATAGACGCAATGGGGTTAGTTGATTGGTTGTGGGAAATGCCTTTGCTTACCGTCGCTCTGGAGGATCAGGAGGATCTCGCGCAGGATGTAGAAACGTCCTCGACATACTCCATGTTGCGCATGACGTCCGTTGTCGTGCCGTCGATGTCGCCGGTGCCCTCCCCGGAGACCGAGAAGCACGCGAGCAACTCCAGGTTTACCCAGCCGATCAGCTTGAGGGCCGGCTCGCGGAAGTGCGACCAGGCGGCCTCGTGGTGCCGCCGCATGATGCCGATCATGTGGAGCAGGCCGTGGGCGCCGTGGGAGCGGCTGAACAGGCACACCTCGGTGTTGTCCGAGTCGGACACTAGCCTGGTTAGGATGCCCGTGAACTGGCTCATGGCCGTCTGGTCGCCGTTGACGACGGTTTTGACGACCAGTCGAGCCAGCTGCTCGGACTGCGTGCTGACGCCGTTGTGGGGCAGGACCGCGGTCCAGTAGTCGTCGGCACGGTGGGGAGCATCCAGGCTTGTGTGTGTGTGTGTGTGTGTGAGAGAGAGAGAGAGAGAGAGAGAGAGAGAGAGAGAGAGAGAGAGAGAGAGAGAGAGAGAGAGAGAGAGAGAGAGAGAGAGAGAGAGAGAGAGAGAGAGAGAGAGAGAGAGAGAGTTAGCAGATCAGCAAGGTACCGATACCGTGGCTTTGCTCTATTGTAGGCAGGTAGGTTTCTCACAAGCGTTTGGCCCCCTCGAGGTCCGCTCGTCTCTGCCCCATCGGGACGTCCCCGTTGATCTGCGACCGGATCCGCAGATAGTATGCCCAGGCAGTGGGGTCGCCGTCGAGGCCGAGGCACTCGGTCTCCGAATAGTAAATATGGACCGGCGGTACCAGAGCGCTCTAGACGTTGGACCATAGAATTAGTAGGCTGATGATGAGAGTTGGTTTCGGGCTTGGGGCTAACGGTACTTGAGATAGTGTAGTAAAGGGCATCGTTGGACTGGGAGGAGATGAGGAAGTTTGGGGGACGACTTGCCAGAGCCAGCATCGGATTCTGCACGCGCCGAGGCGCTGCCGTCCAGGACAACCGGAATAGGTTCATATGCATGCCTGCCATGATACCCTCTGGCACTGAGGCGCGGGTGTCGTGCTGAGGGACGGACGCAGCCCCGGTGTTTACCTCCTGTGCGTCGAGAATCATGGCGGTGTCGGGTCTTATGGGCCGGGGTCTAGTCTGGTGCGGACGTCACAAGATGAGGGGGTCTTGCAAGCCTGTCTGGGAGGATGGAATTCCCAAGTCAGAAGTGACAATGTAGAGCGAGACCTTGTCGGGCCAGAGGCGGGACATGGAAGGGGGAGTGTCTTACCAACTAGGAAGCGGATACAAACCGAGGTCTCAACTATCAAGCAACAGTGCCGAGCGGCGAGGATTACAGGAAGAGCTGGAGCGGGGGCAGGTTTGTGCACAGTCGATGAATGAGTTGTAGATCGTGGGAATGTTAGCTGCGATTTTGAAAAGAAAGCCCTGAACCTTACTGGCTCAGTGAATGGGATAAAAAGGAAGGGATGACTCTCGGCTTTATGTCTTCGTCTGGCCTGAACAACTCTCTCTCTTTGTTCTTTCCGTCTTTCGAGTTTCGAATCCCCGAGTCCATCACTACTATCTCCGTAACAACCCAACCATCCACCACTCATCCACCCATCCATCACCTCATCCACGCACCCATCCCTCTCTTGCTTGTTCTGCGTTTTCTCTCCCGTCCCAGTCCTGAAATATCGCCATGGCGCTAACGCGGCGCCACGATAAGAGGGAACATAGGCAGGACAGCCTCAAGGACGTGTTCGGATCACCGAGGGTTGATCGGGCAGCTCAAAGGGCATTCCAGCGTCCGCCTGAGAGTTGTTCAGTTTATTCAGTTGTTATCATTGCTGTCGAGTACCATGTACCTTGTACATTGCTGGAACCCCTGCTGTTGATCTGGCGATTCCCCATGCCCGCCTGCCTATACGGCACCGAGCCTTGAATGTTCTTGCAGGCCCCACTCCGCTGGAGTATCCACTGTCCTGTCCTCAGATCCCCAGTTTTAGCCGTCTGGTGCGTTCACTTAAGCTTCGCGTTTGTAATACCCTTCCTACCCCGTCCATCAAGGTTTTTTTTTGGGGGGAGGAGGGGAGGGGGGGGGTTGAGACGGCCGAGTACCGCTAGCGGCCGTGGGCTCAAGCTTCTCCCGGAATGACAGGTTTGACAGTTTGATAATTTACTACTAACTTGAGACGAGAGCAGCTCTTCAGTTCGAAGGACCAGGCTGCTGGCTGGTGGTGGGACCTGGTGGGATTCGGGAGAAGTACTAAAGTACCGCCAGAAGTAGTACCAGGCAGTGGGGCTGCCACACAGACAGCGTCCGGTATTTGGGTCATCTGAGTGCTGACCAGCAGCCACTAGCTCCAAAGCTCCAGGGAGCTAACGTAGCGGTCCGGTCACTCGGGTGTCGAGTGTCGAGGGGATGACAGGACTGCTGAAGCAAGCTTCGTCACATTGGCAGGTGGTGCAAAACACCAGACCACAGGGGGAAAAAAACAATCATGTCGGTGAAACTTCCTACAACCCGTCGTACATACCTGGTACCTAAGTACCAGGTACCTACCTGCGAGACCGGATACCCCTTGCTCTGGAGCTTTGTCCTCCCAAGCACTCAACCTCCTGCTCAGCCTGACCTAGGCTTGGCGTTGCCCATGAGACTTCAGTTTCCCATGTCACGCACACTCCAGTGGAACTCAATTAGTCTTGTGCTCATTTCCACTCTTTACATTGTAAGCTGTGACAGTGTGTTAGCGGAATCAGCCAGCCAATGGTCCGTCGAGGAGCGGAAAGCAAGCCCACTGGCGTGGCAGCAATGACGTCATCCTATTCAGCTCCAGACAGCTCCCCTTCCATGGGCAGCACCGAAACGACTTGTCGCGACGCCGCCACCATAACTCCAGCTGTGTTGATAATAAGCCAGACCCCCCATCCCCGGCCACACTTCTTGATCACCTCGCCCAGGGCCTGTTTT
This sequence comes from Ophioceras dolichostomum, assembly GCA_003049485.1. NCBI lineage: Eukaryota > Fungi > Ascomycota > Sordariomycetes > Magnaporthales > Ophioceraceae > Ophioceras > Ophioceras dolichostomum. The sequence goes on from PYST01000135.1 coordinate 16,935, forward strand.
ACTGGCTGCTTAGGGAGGACGCAACCAGAAAGCACGTCGTTATCACTGGTTATTCGGCCAATCACTGGAAGAAGGGGGACGGCACAGAAACGCCATTTTCGATAGTCTCTCTCGGCTCGCCGGAGCACCGACGCAAATTCTTTCTTCTTTGATCATTCTGGTCATATTTACGACAGCCTTCCCTTCGGAGGCATTTGGGATTTGCTTTGAGAGAGGATCTTCGTTGCCACACCATTTCCATTGAGCACTCGCAACGAAGAGCACCAATCGCGGCACATACCGACCACACAGTCACACAACCAACACAGTCGAACTAAGCTCTACGAGGAGAAGAAAAAAAGACCCTTGGAGCTGTAGAGATAACTCTGCGCGATTTTTGAGAAGCAGAAGCCAACGACTGGCAACCAGGAATACCCTCATTCACGATGTCTCAGAGCAGGGGCTTGGCGGGCTCCGTCCAGTCGAGAGCTGAGGAGGTTGCGTACGTCGTGCCCAAACATCCCTTCTTTCTTATCCCTCCAACCCATGTCTGTGGCGCCTGCAGCCAAGTCATTTGAGCAGCCTGGTCTAATTCTAAGGAAAAAACCCTCCCCATCAAGCAGGAGGGAGGACTACAAGCGTGCAAAGGTCCAGCTTAACGATGCTGCTCAAAGCCGGTCGTATCTATTTCCAATCAAGGTAAGCCAACATCAACCTTCTTTTTGAAGTCGAATTTGGAAGACTGGGGAGACGGGGAAGTGGACAAACGGGACTGAGGAATGCGGAGGCGGATTTTTCGATGAGTGAACAGAAAATCAAATCTAACCAACCAAACCTACCCCCCCTTGGCCTTCGCAGGGGATCTTCTACTTGGCAACCCACCGAGCCCTCTGGCGGCCCTTCCTCTCCCGCGTCATCCCCACGCTCGGCCTCTCAGCCGTGGTGGTGGGGTCCATGTTCGCCTTCGCCTACCTCCCGCAGCTGGCCGTGCTTGTCTTTGTGAACGGGCCCCTGGCCGTGTTCACGACCGTGCTCCTGATCCTGAACGAGTCCTCGACCATCGTCAATTTCGTCTCGCGCAACTTCCTGCTGCAGGAGGCCCTGCTCGACACCTTCGACGGCACTCTCGTGGCCAGGGGCTGCTCGGACATTGTGCGGGAGGGCAGACAGCTGCAGCCGGGGTCGGACCCCGTCGCGAGGCTGGGCAGGATAATCAAGTCGCCCTTCGAGAGGTTCAGCCCTACAGCGGTGATGAGATACTTGATGTACATGCCGCTGAATTTCATCCCTGGTCCGTACATTTCTTTTTTTCTCAGAGAGCATGTCCAGGACGGGATGGAATGGGCTACGCGAAGATCACCTACTGACAATTAAATTTTATTTTCTAGTGGTTGGGACGGTCATATTCATCCTCCTGCAAGGTCGATCGAGGGGAGAGTCCGTCCACGGCCGTGTATGAAAGCAACCCCCGGTCACCCACCCACTCTCACCGCTCCTTTCCCAAAGCCCATGTAAAGCTGACAAGGGCCGCAATTGCGCAATTCGTACAGTACTTTCAGCTGAAAGCTTGGAACTCCAAGCGCCGGTCCTCCTGGCTCGAAACCCATGCAGGTTCATACACGGCGTAAGTTACGATTCCATTTTCGTCTATCCTGAGGTTGGCCAATGAATGGCGCGACTGTCCTTGAGGCACGGACGGAGCATACTATCTGAGAGCCTCACCCTCCCCCGCTCTTGCTTCACTTCCCGCCCCTCCACCAACATCACGGACTTCAGCCTCACCGCACATACCAACCACCCTCAACTTCCTCCTCCCTTTTCGTCCGTATCCTCCTCCCTCTCCTCTGTTTGGATCCCTCACCTCCTCCCCTTTCCCTCCCCAGCTGGTTTCGTTCTCTCCCCTCCCTCCTTCCGTTCCCTCCAAACCAACCAACCTGCGCCCCGTCCGTCTCAGGTTTCTCTGCCAGCCAGCCATTGTAAGATGCATCCATTCATTGAACTGAGCTGACCCACCACACGCACACAACAAAACTCAGCTTTGGCACGATTGCCACTCTCCTGGAAATGATCCCCTTCGCTTCCATATTTTTCTCCTTCACAAATGCCGGTAAGGCTCAACCGGACGATCCCCCTCCTCCTCCTCCTTGCGCGGTGCTACACTCTGCACCCACCGTGCACCCACCAGCCAGATTATCTTGTGTTGTATCACGGCAACATTCGCATCATCATCATTATTATTATTGTCATACATAAATAAGAGTATCACAAAAACTGACATGACATTTTTGGGGATGGTTCCACCACAGTTGGAGCCGCTCTGTGGGCGGCCGACATCGAGGCAAAACAACGACAACGACAGCAAGAGACGGCTGCTGGGAGCAGCAGCAGCAGCAGCAGCAGCAGCAGCAGTGCTGGTGTTGGTGGTGCCGCTTCCGCCGGCACCACCCAGAAGCAAGACTGATTTGAAATACCTCGCAGGACCTAAAACCTCAATAGCGTACACAGAATAGCGCTGGTACAAAAGGGGACTGGTCTGTCTTTTCTTTTTGTGCACTTTTGCTCTTCTGTCTTGCTCCCCCTCCCCGTCTCTCACTCTCTCACTCTCCATGGGCTCCTAGGACCCAACGTCCCCAAATTGGGGTGTGATAATGGCTTGCTTGTCGGCGGACTTGGAAACCGCACGCTTGCCTACGCGTTATTGTTGGAATGCCCCCCTGCCCATCTTTGCCCTCCCCGGCCGTGTGTGGCTTGATAACTTGCCCGTCATTCGCTGGTTTTTCGTCTCGGGGACCTCCATTCTGACCTTGTCGGCCCTTCTACCCCCTCATCTGTCTTTTTTCCCCTGCCCTTCCCTATTTCCTCTCTCTATTGTCTATCTCTCATGTCCGGGATTTGGGAGGCGTTCTCATCACACTCATTGCCCTCTTTGTCCATGACATTCTCGGGGTTTGAAAAGATATTGTGGCACTTTTTTCTTTTCTCATCCCCTGCATGCTGCAGCATCCGGTCTACAAGTGGTCGGTCTCTCAGAGGCGGGACGGAGATGGAGGGAGAGCGTGCGTACTTGCTCGAAGAGGACAACCATTCGTGCAGCCGTCTAGCCGTCTGGACACACACCCAAGATAGAAACAGAAGAAAGAATGCGTGCTTAACAACCGCCTTTATGCCTTCTCTTTCAACCAAGACATTGCAAATACTGCTTCGGTGACGTGACAGTGATGGTATAGCGAATCACGACCGCGTCCTGACCCTCGTGATCCCACCGCTACTCTTGGTATATACCAGTCTATCAGCTTTCGACAGGGGTCAGATGGCCGCCGTGGTGCCCTCTCTTGCTTATTCTCTCTCCTTATCTATTCTGAAAGCTTTCAGGCCTCCCGTCCCGTCACTTTCCTGTCTCAGTCTCTAACAGGGGGACAGATTCGGAATATGGGCGATAGACAATGCGGCCGCTTTATTTGCTGTGTGCTGCCCGAGTACCTAAGTAGGTAGTCGTTTAACATCCTCCTCGAAATTAATCACCGACCACATCCACATCACCCTATTCTTGGACACAATGGAGCAGGGGTACTAGCTTTCGGAGACTGGGCAAGCGCACCTCGGGCGGTCGAGGGGGTATGAAAGAAAGCCCTTCCTCTCCCCAGCACTCACACCTCTCGCCCCGTCTCCGTGATGGAATGTACTATGCCAAGCCGATCCCGACCCAAAATGCATACCACTTTTTGGTTGTTGGGATCGAACCAATCCTAGCTCATAGTCTGGCAGGGACGGGAGGAATGCCAGACGGTCGAGGGGCTCGAGGGCTGCCTCGAGGTGGGTCCGGAGGGACGCAGAGGAAGGGAAGGGCCTCCTCTCCTCCTGGTGTCGTCTCCTTGAAGTCCTCCGTCTTGGCAAAGGCAATATAGTGATGGGCACGAAGTAGGTGATCCATGACATGCCTGTTCGCACGCCCTGCTGCTATGTGGCCCCCCAGCAGTACAGTATCCCTGGGCATGAACGGGGGTTCTTTTCTTGGTGGTCAGCACTGGTGCTGGAAGTGGCATCTGTGGTCTTTCTCGGAGAATTCAACGGTCTTCGAGCTCCCCAAAGCCGTAGTGCCCCATGCCCTCAACTTTCATAGATGGCTTTAATGACTGGAGTGGGTGGGGGCAGCAGGTGGGTGCGAAAGTGGCAGGTGAGCCGGCTCTGGTCATGATGCTGATACTCCAAGGGCGACAAATTGGAGTAGAGATCATGCTGAAGGAGACTCCAGAGTTAGGGCCACCGAACAAGCTCTTGCTCACATCCTTTGAGAGTCTTCTAGGTGTAATAGTAGTCGGCGATGGCGTTTCTGGAGGGATATGTACTCGTCCGAGAACCCGCCCACCCTGAATCAGAGCGCAGGGATGCGGCTTGTATTACAAGTGTGCCCACGCCTTCACAGGTAAAGGGTTTGGTTTGCTAGCTACCGCGGCAGGTCACCTGCCGTCCCAACTTATCCTGTATCATAGTCATTAGGTAGTCGCTAGCACGTCTTGTACCCTAGGGAGGTGGAAAACGCTTGGCGGCGCTTCCAACAGACGTTAAAAATTCATCATCATTATCATCTTCTGGAGGGATATCCATCGTAGAAGCTGATGGGTTGGTAGAAGCTAAATCGTCAGGCCGGGCACGGCCCAGTCTTCGCAGCCTTCCTCAAATCGGAACAAGCAAGAAGACTTTAGGAAAACGAGGGACGTCTCCTCCGTTGCCAGGATGTTCGCGTAACGTACCAAGGTCGCCTTTGTGACCATACCCGTAGTTAGTGCCAAATTCTCCTCGTCCTCGGGCAGACGGCTGTGAAGATGTCAAGTATTGTGTCTGGTATACAATGCCCCAGAGGAATGCAAATGGCTTCTGAAAGTGAACCTTCAGTTGGTCGCAAGCTGTGTCGGACCCGTTCGTCAAGAACTGCTCTTCCCTATTTCTCCAGAAAAGCACCACTCGACGCCACCTTTCATATTCGGTGGCACATCGTTCCTGTCTTACCTGCTTTGGTCCGCTGCGTGAAGTGATGAACTGTGAAGTAGTAATCAGAGTTATCGTACAGTCCTAAGGGGTAGGAGGGCGTTCCAACGAGGGTGCATCCGTCGAACCTCCAGAGGACCACGCAGCGTTGTTGTCGTGTCTAACATTCTCCGGTCGAAGGCAATTGATCAGAACATGGATAGCACAGAAGTTCGAGTGTACCAGAAGCTGGGCCTTTGATGTACTGTAATGTACTAGGTATAGTACCTTATACTATATTTTCGTCTCCATCTACTGTTACCGTAATAAAAGAAGGCTCTGGTATTTTTTTTCTATTAACTTTCTCCCTTTTTTCTTTCTCTCACAAATTAAACCCTAGAGCCCCCCCCCCCCCCC